>VXBB01012039.1:18273-38126 GCA_013399915.1 Illadopsis cleaveri
AGTTCCAATTGCACAGTTGGCTAATGTTCAGAATTCTGCTAATTTATTGTGTTTCCTGTTTATCCTTTATCTATTTAAAATAAAAATAAAACTTAATTTTATTATATATCTTATATATAAAATGTATTTGTTTATCATGATGACTGTGAGGAAAACAAAAAAAGATATTAAATGAGAAGATATTTCAGAGGTTAAATCTGTTCTTATTTTTCTTTGCCTGGGTAAAGTTTTCACTTTCAGCCCTGCACTATGCTTCTGATTATATAGAAACTTGACGAGGAAAAAAGAAAGGAATTACATTCATCATTAAAATATATATATATGTAGCCTGAGAATGTTAGGCTTATGTTTCAGCTGGTTCTTTTTTATAGTTGGTGAGAGTATGCATGCATTCAATCCTCATTCACTCCAGCTCCAAGGTACCAATAAGGTAAATAATACGTAGTAATTATTAATTGTTATAATAAACAGTGGCTGAGTATGCATCCATATCCTGCCTAAGTGTGAGATCAGGTGTTGGTGTGAGATTACTCAAGTATTCAGTTACCCACAAGAGAACACAAAAATACATGTTCCACAGATCCCAGATACTCTTCATCATATTTCTGAGCATCTTGTCTATGAATCAAGTCTTTACACACATATATTCACTCAAAGCACACTTGCAACATTTTTTTTTCTGTAATCACAGTAGAAACCATATAGAAATGAGCAGAATCAGATAGATATGCTCATTTTGTTCAGCTGAAAAGTAAAAGTAGCTCTTAACTCCAACAAAATAGGACAAAAACTGAAGAAAAGGGAGCAGTGGCACAGTTATCAGAATGAAGGCCTGACTGTTAAAGAGTTTTGTTTTTCATTCAATTATGAATTTTAGAGCCTTAAGAAAACCAGTTTATTTTTCTCCTATTTCACCAGACCCCAAACCACACTCAATTTTTGACAGCCCAGGAGCTATGGTCAGGAATCTTTGGTCACTAGACAGAACAAGTGTCCTTAAGTACATTCTAAATTGAATGTTTACCTGAACAAAGCTTGTATGTCGATGTATAATAAAAATTACAAATAGTGTAAAAGGTCCCTGGTAACCAATGCTGGAAGTATACAGTGAGGACACTAACTACCTGCTTCTTCAAGTATGTAAGTATATATTTCTTAGTTTGCATTTCAGGGCAGATTAGACTTAAGTTCCTCTTGTGATCCTGATTCCTGACTTTAATACTGACCAAATCTTATTTCTATTAAAAAGAGTTGTCTTCCCTCTTTGGAAGGAAAATTGTGTGACAACATAAGAAAAAAAACAAAAACAAAAACTAAACCAAAACAAAACAAAAAAAAACCAACAAAAAAAAAAAACCACACAGCAAAAACAAAAAAAAACCCCCAACAAAACTAAAACAACAACAACAAAAACAACAACAACAACAAAAACCCAAACCCAATTCTAGGAAAAAAAAGATTCAGTTCTAGGAGTATCTTTCATAGCAGAACTCAAGTTCATCCCACGGTAAGGACCTGCCTAAAAGTCAGATGAGGCCAACAGTAGAACCTTATCTTGACTTCATTTTTAGAGTAGCTTAGCTTTCATATGCACTGCTCCAAAAAGGATAAGATGATGGTACATTTCATCTTTACAATGTAATTAAAGATTTATGCAGGGTACAAAACTCCAAATCCTTCCCTTACAATACATTCTTTTGAGTGTCATTCAGACTCATCCCTGAAGTATGTTTGTATTGTGGTTTTGTTCTGTGCAAGTATATTGTACCTCAATTTTATTTCATTATCTCACTACAACCTGTACTGATTGTAAACTCACAGATGCTTGTCTAATCATATCAAAACTTTTTATTGTTCAGATGATGAGTACTTTGCTAGCTTTTTAAATTTCTCTCCATTATCTAAACCTCTTTTTTATGTAAACTCTGCAATTTTATTGTATATTATAGAAATCTTTCTCTAATTTGATGTCATTCATTTTTAATTTTTTTTTCAATTTAACTATTGTGGCTAATTATACAGCAGATCCAAATCTGCATGAATTTTGCAGGCTACTGCCTTCCTCTCCAGTTCTTTAATTTTCTATTATCAGGCAAATTACTCTAGTGTTGATTGTTAGTCCCTTTTCCCCCTGCCTTGGCCTCATATGCAGATTACAATCAGCCAAGGTCCATCCACTGGGTCATTCTATAAATCTTTTCTCAAAAGACATTTCTTTACGCTTGATGGACTTCCATTTAACTCTTCCTTCAATGTCCACTGTGCCCCATGCTACATAAATCATTGAGAACAGTCCAACTTGCACTAGCTATCATGCAAGTCTCTCAGTATTCTGCAGCTTTAGAACTACTCAGCCCTCTAAACAGGAGACATTAAGTCTGTTCAGTATAGTTTCAAGATTGTCATACATCCGAATAGTTTGGCACCTGAATCACACTTGTATGAGTTTCCATCGTTATAGTTCTATAAAATCCCGTACGAAGAGACAGAATTGTTTGGTCACGAGACAATGGGAAAGCACTTTATCTCATGGAGAAGTTATTCAGCCTCTATATAAACTCAGGCAGCTATTACCAAAATTGTAACTTGCATTTCAAAGATTTTTGTAGGAAAAAAATTCTTGAAAATTCTGCAGTGTTCACATGCCTCAAAAGCTGTATGATCACTTTCCTGCTTTCTCTCTTTCTCATTACCACTTAGATCATAACTGAATTCCTAAAAGTTCTGCAACATAGGAAGGAAGCAACAGCACCATGAACAATTTGAACACTACATAAAACTTCCCATGAGGTCTCTTCCATTCTCAGTTGCTGAAATTTGCTCTTTACACATGATGGGCTTGATTCTTTACAATCAAGGTTTTGGGGTAGAGACCCAGCAAAGTGCAAAGCATGTCCTGGCAGCTGTTCTGCTGGCTGATCTGAATGCCCTGGCTTTGAGAGTCGATTTAAGTCAAAGTAGGTATTCTGTCTTACGTGCTCTTGAAAACCCCTCTGCTCCAGTAATATGCTGAGTGCTGTGTGTGCAAGCAAGCTGAGTGCTTTTCATTCCAGGGAGGGAAATTGTCAAATACAGAAACTGTAGCTTCTGAATCAGTATGTGTATCTATTATCCTAGAAGGTAGACCAGTTGCTTCCAGCCAATAAATTTTAGACTTAGTCAGAGTAGAAATTACTGTAAACTACTGGGGAAAAAAAAAAAAAAAAATCAGGCTGGCATTTCACAGCTAATTGCGGGCTTGGCTACATGAAGTTTACAAAGGTTGAAATAAACCCGCTGTACAAATTTAAAATGAGTCATGCAGTAGTTCATTTTTCTTCTGACCCAAAATATATTATTGTCAAGGAAGCCAAATGTGTTTTGATGTGCACACGTTATACAAAGTCCTACAGGATGTAACTGAATCATACTGAAAATTGTGAGAAGCATGTTTTCCCTCCCATAAAGTCCTCACTGAAGGAAAATTGTCCAAAGTGCACATAATCAATGTGAAAGCATAGTTTACATTGGCTGTTAAACATGTCAAGCTCTATTAAAACTGATGCTTCCCAAAGTTAGTGGAAAGAGCTACTCACAGTATTATTTCTTTAAAAAAGGAAAAAAAAATACAAAAACTCCAGAACACCACCTGTACTTAGGTTTTCAGATCCATCTTCTCTCAGGGTAGTATCATACTTGTAGAAGACTGAAACAGAGCTGATCAGCGTGAGGGACTAAGTGGAGCTGCTGTGCCAAGCTGAGTTGTGTCCCACTTGTGTGCCTTCTTCATTAAACTTTACTGTGTTTCAGTTTTGTCATCACCAGAGGAGAGGTAAAACATCTAGTGCTGAGCAAATTTTGTTTGTCACTGAGCTCTTTGCTTGACATTGTGTTTCATTCAGTGGAGGGAAATTGTCACTCCTGGCAGACGATTTGCTAAATTTGCATTAGGTGTCTGAAATTACTTAAATGTATTTTGCCATGAAATGCTATTAATCTATACTGCTGTCTTTAGATAAGAGATGTGATACCATGAAAAGGCCACTGCCTATGCTGTGCTCTTTGACTGTAGCATCCACACCAGCCTAAAGTAGCTTGAAGGAACATCAAGGCCAGATTGGATGGGGCTTTGAGGAAACAAGTCCAAGGAGAAGTGTCCCAGCCCATGGGAGTGGGCTTGGAACTACATAGCCTTTAAGATCACTTCCAAGACAAACAATTTGGTGATTTGCTGATTCTATCATGGGTTCAAGCCTCCAGCTGGGGAAAACTGGATTGCTCACAACTTCAGTGAATGATACTGATATTTAGCAGAGGATAAAGTCACTGGCTTTGCTTTTCTATTTCTCATATTTTAAAAATAGATATGGTTTGAAATGTTTTTGATGGTTTGATCTCATAGCATCTATAACTTCCTTTCAAAGGGAAGCAGGGAGGGCAGGCACCGATCTCTTCTCTCTGGTGACCAGTGGTGGGGCCTGAGGGAATGGCCAGAAGTTGTGCCAGGAGAGTTTTCTTTTCTCTTGTGACTTCCCTGGTCACAGCACTAAGCCTTGCAGAGCTGAAGAAATATTAGGAACAATGCTCTTAGGTCCATGGCTGGATTGTTGGAGTTCTTATCAGGGCAAGGACCTGGAATTGGTGGTCCTTGTGGATTCCTTTCAGCTCAAACAAAACCTCACTATTGTTTGTCACAGCTGTTTTGAATGCTAAATACCAACAGTTATACATTTTCAAGAGAGACTGGGAAAGTACCTAGCAGAGAAATCCTCAGACAACTGGATACTGAGACATTGTCCAGGCTTAAGAATGTTTTGATCCTCATGTGCTAAGGGTCTCAGAAAGGACTGAAAGACACTTTTCTTTATTTCCTCTACTTGCCCTCGTCTTTTATCCTTCATGAGACATTTGCTTTACACCTCTGTCAGAGACAGGACACTGGGCTGTGCAGACCTCTGGTCTGATTTATTTTAGCTACCCTGATGTTCATAAGAATTCAGGTCACATGCTGTGTTTGTGTGCAAACACCGGCAAACATGACTATTTCTCTGAAGTCTGGAGAGAGCATCTCCAGACTTTTTTGAGCTTCTTTGTCTTTTTAAAAAGGTTATAATCCTGAGAACACACAGAGTTTCCATAACTACCTGAATTTTGACACAGCAAAAATATCAAACAAATACATGATTGCTTATATAAGAGTTATATGTATGCTAACTTCAAATCTTAATCAGGAGACTAAACTCAGTTATCTTGATGTAAAATTGGTCTAATTCTATCTCACTAGTTTCTCCTCTCACTTACACTGGTTCAAAGCTGGTGAGTTCAACTATTTCATTGCCACAGTTTTATTATACTAGAGAATTAAACTAACTGTGAAAAAATACAGATAATATTTCAGTTGATACTCAGTTGGGAAGAATGGATTTTTGATTAAATTTAAAACTGTTTCTACATGGCAAAAATTACATTCAAGGGTGGTTACACACATAAGGATTCATATAAACAGGGACAGAATGCAGGCAGGGAAAGAAAGAAGGAAAAATTAATGTTCAGGGATTATTGCCAATTGCAGGTATTCAGTGGAAAAATAATACCTGAACACTGTCTTAAGGTGATATTTTCACTGTCAATATCACTAGTGGATTGTCAAGACCACTTGATTAAAGGGTCTGAATTTGCTTTTGTACACATTTTGGGAAGAAAAATTATTCCCTTTAACACTGAGGTCTTGAATCAGAATTTGGGATGACATGAGTCCATGAATAGCCACTGCAATCTAAGACCTTTCTCTAGATACAACTTTCAGCAGTTTTAAAAATTGGATTAATCTAGAAGTCAATTTTACATAGCAAATACCAAACAAATCTATGGGAGAATATTTCTTTAGAGTGGTAGGGAATTTGACTTATGAAAGGGATTTCAGTGTGTTCAAAGTACTGGGAGACTAGAACTATGGGATCCTCAGGGATCCATTCAGTGTCATGTTTCTGCAGAAATGAAACATTAAGATAGCATATAATGCAATTCATGCAAAGTACCTATCCATAATTCCATGGCTATCCCCATTTCTCTCTAGAAAAAATAAATCTAATAGATAGCAGGTATGTGTATAACAACAATATAAAGGAAGATTTACCCCATATTCCTTCTCCTATCATTACTTCTTTGTCTTTGATTCCCTTTCATCTACACAATCTTGTTTCCATAACTCCTATCTTCTCCTGATTTCAATCTCCCTGCCTTGCTTTTTTTACAAGGTCATCTATACCATCTTGGAGTGGTTTTGGTTTTTGGGTTTTTTTTTACCTTGGCAGCAGAAATCCTAGGATTAAAGTTCATTGTGGAATAAAAATACCTTTCTCTGAACACATAAAAAGATGATGTCCTGGTACCTTTGCCTACATTGATTCCCTTTCTCCTATCATTATGGATTTGCTTTTGATTGAAAAAATTTTAGAGTAGCTTCTATCAAGCAGAGGAAGTATTGTTTTTCATTACGGTTTCAAAATGTTCCAGGGTTTTTTTCCTTATTTCTTTAATGGGTATTTGACTCAATACATATAATCTTAAGGGGTTTTTGGGTTTTTTTATGTTTGTTTGTTTGATTGTTTAGGGGGTTTTTTTTGCTTGTTTTGTTTTGGTTTTGGGTTTTTTGTTGGTTTTTGTTGTTGTTGTTGTTGTTGTTTTTTATTTTAATTTGCTTTTGTCTTTCTGTATTGAGTGTTCTGTTGAGGGAGGGAGTTGTGGTCTGCATGTTGTGTAATACAGTTAGTGTAAATTAGAGGATAGAAGGCTTCATTTAAATGTAACAGGAGTGAAGTCACTGAGGTTGGACTTGACTGCTTCCAGTGTCTGTTTGGTTTTTTCTGCTTCATGAAATACTTCAGGGGAGCAGGAGTGCCTTTCACCACTGCTGGATAATAAAGAGTTCTGAAGATGTAAACCCCAGAGGAGGAGATGTTCCATATTGATTCTATTGGAACTGGGAACCAAATAACATTCTTGAGTATAGTTGTTACGAAATGTTGCAAATAGTCCTTGTTTTAGTTACATTTCAGTGATAAGTGAGTAACACTAAATTAGCTTACCAAATCTGATTCTGAACTATCTGTACCTCTCTTTGTAACTCGTGGAGAAAATAAGGGGTTTTAATTCGAGATAAACTAGACCTAGATAAGTTGCCTATTTTTGGATAACACTTATGGACTTGATAGCTCAAGGAAGATACTATGTAAGAACTAATTTTCAGTTTGTCAATAACCTTCTATCCAACACTATACATAAACAAATGAGCAGGGTCTTCACTGTGGTATACTTGATGGTATGGACTTCTCCATACTCTGTTGCTTCGAGTGTCCCCCTGGTCAGCCCGTGTTTCTGGGCAGCCCGGTCAGCTCAGACACGCTCCAACAGGATCAAAGTGTGGGTTCTTGGCTTTGCAGCACCCAGACTCTCACTGTTACACCCGTGGTTGAAGAAAGAGGGGCCTCTCGGAGGTGGAGGAACAAAGGTTTATTGGGGAGTACAAGGAGACTCCTCACCCTTGGCCCGGTTCCTCAGGAGAGACCCTGTACCTTGGGCTCTCAGGGGTTTTGTCTTAGGGTTAGGGGAGGGGTGAATACAAACTTTGCACCAATGGGACACACTTGGGGGGTAGATGCCAGTTGGATTACATAATATAGAACAAATCAAAGGTACANCATCCAGAAAGGACAGCCATGTGCTGCAGACACTGAGGCCATCATCTTAAAGTCCTGATTCTTTGCCTCTGTGGCATGAACTATAGGTGCTTTAGTTTGTTTATAGGTTATTTTAGACCAAATGTAAGGCAGCTACCCATATGGACCTCTCCACCTACACTAGATTATGTCCTCTGATGCCTCTTTGTCTTCAATGTACCTAATTATTCTTAGAAACATGAAACAAGATTATACAATGTCCCAGTACTTCCTTTTAGCTAGAAAACACCTATTAGCTAATGCTTTCAGCGGAATTTTGGATAGTACCATTCCACCAAAACCAGCACAGGTATGTAATTTTAAACCTACTGGGGATTCACCAGTGTTTTGATCAGGAGATAGTCTCAGGATCCAGGTGGTGAAAATCTACAAGTGTACTCAAGAGTGTGAAGCAGCCTGTGTTTTATTTCCTAGTGCTTTTTGGTTTTTTTCACTGTGTTTTATTTCACAGTGTGTCCAGTGATTAAACACTACAAAACAAACCCTCAAAGGTAATTAAGAACATTTGCCTGATCATAGAAATTCTTTTTGGTGTCAATATTCTGTAGAAATAATATAGTGGCCCAGACTGCATTGTTGGTAAATGAATGATGGGACATATTCAATCCAAGTAAAACATCTACATCCAAAATTCTAGGTCGTTTGACTTTCCCACCTTGAGTAGATATTGCTTTAATGAACTACAATCAGTGAAATGAATTTACCTTCATGTTCTGTTGACTCAGTGTGAACCAGGTAGGCAAACACTTCTTGAGAAATGGATTTATATAGTAAAAAGTTCATGTCTTCAACTATTTTTTTCCTAAAGAGGGGAAATATTCCTTGCACAAACAGAATTGGAATTTAAAAAAAATTCAAAATTACTTGTGCAACTTTGATATACATCAATCCTTTTATGGTTCCTGGTATGGCTGATCAGACATAATCTAATTATTAAAAAAAATAAAACTCAAAATGGGAACAACCTTGGAAGAAAAACGGATTTCAAAGTTTGTAAACTAATGTCCCTACAACCTGAAAAGGACAGATAGGCAAAAGTTACATGTTATTTTGTTTTCCATCTTGTTTGAGCCTATCATTGAAACCTTACTGTTTCTTCTTTCTTGTATCCCATTAAAATCTTCCCAGCCCAGTTCACAGTTCTGTTGTCCACAATCAATTCTCTGTCTCCCAGTGATCTTATTTTAATATTTGCATGCAGCTGTTGTTCAGTCTTCATTTTACTAAGCTGATACGTATTGACTTGCTATCACAGAGACAACAGAAATAAGTTCTTAAGCAGAGTTCTGGGATCTTTCATGATAGCATATTTTAGCAAACTGAAAGTTTCAGTCTTAAAGTGGAAAGGATTTTTTTTTTTTTTCCCCTCGCTGGTACTCTAATGTCTCTAATTTGTCTTTGAAGCTTCTTCATTTCTCCTAAGGAAATCTGGAAAAAAATCCCAGGAAACCTTTTGGTGTGGTGTACTTTTTGTTTATAAATGAAAATAATTAGAGTGTATATTATTTCCTTTGTTTTATTTTAACTTACTCTCTTGACCCTGATTGCTGTGACACAAGTTTCAGGAGCAAGGCCTTGGTTTCCATTGGTCTGAAAGCATTCTTGACTTTGAACATCATGTTTTTAAAGCAGGAAGAAATTACAGTCAGATTGAGGCAGTGGGAGTCCTGCACAAGACTTGACTCTACCCAAGATATATCAGCATTTTAAAAAATCATCTTCAACAATCTTCCCTTTCACACCTCCTGTCATCTTGAAAGGTACATTTACATTTTCAGGCATAGCTTGTGCTGTGTCTGTCTAATTTACTTCCTTCCATACACAGACACATAGACACAAACATATCACTTGGGTGTTTTTTATGCTTAGAGAAAACAAACCAGTGTAAGGTGTAATAGAACTGCTAATGAGCTGATGTTATCTACCAACCTATTTAAAATTCTGTTCTCTTTCTGTTTTGCATTTGGCCGGGTTGTAATTTTAGTTTTCAAGTGCAGTCTTATTTCTTCTCCTTAGTCTTCAGTTTTCCCACACCACTGTGCACAGTCCACACACCCACACATGCACACAAATCACAGCACCCTGACTGGAAGGAATCATTTATGCTTCAGTACTCTGTCTTAAGTTGCTTCCATTTGTTGGTACCTGGTATAAGTTTACATTTCAGGGGATGGAGATTATAATGCCATCCAGAAACATAGGGATGGTCTGGAGAAAAGGAAAAACAAGATATTTCCTGTAGTTTATAGTGTAAGGATATATTATGTGGAGGAGGACAATGTGAAGGGGATAGGTGATCTATTTCAAATTATGTATATATATATTTAAAAAACAGTCAGTATGAAAATGTTTGACACCAGTGAACTATGTCATAACCTGAACATTGAATTCATCACTATTTTGGTTTAATATTCTTAGTTACATATCTAAAAGATGTAATTTCCTGAAAAAAATTAATCAAAGCTATGTTCCTACTATTTATTCCATTTGATAATGTCATAAAAACATAAAAATAAGTTACAAAGAATTATAGGGGATGTTAGAATCTTCACAATATAATACTTAATAAAGCAGATTGAATCAGTTAATCTGTTCTAATGGCAATCTCATCCATTTTTTGAATTATTATTCACTGCACTTGCTTTCCTATTGCTTTGACTAATCTAGTTTTAAATGTCTGAACAATGAAACATCTGCTTGAGAATATCCCAACATTCCCTGGGAGAATCATACAAGCCAATCAAACATCTCCACAGCATATTTTTCAGCTGATCATTTGCTCCATGTCCTTCATCATTACTGTACTCCTTTATCTACCTTAATTCTTTATTGCCTTTATTTGGCAAAAGAAAATGTTCTTCAATAGTATGGTTAGATATTTTCTGCAAAACCATCCTTCTGATTTTGAATTGCATAGTTTTTTTAAAAAAAATTTCTAAAGTTTATGTTTTCTAAAAAAAACCCAAAAAACCAAAAAACTACTAAAAATTTTCAGAAACCTTCCTCGCACTCATATGCAAAGAATGGTTTTCCAGTCTTTAGTAAAAAATCAAGCTAAATCAATTGACCCTGAGACAGGATTTATTGTGATCATTTTTATAGATGTACTTTCATGAGAGGCAAACACAAATGTGGGATCATTTCAGTACATTGGACCAGTCTGTGGCTGATGTCAGAATTCAGGAATCGCACGGAAAAACAGCTCATAATTGCTAAAAAGCTTATACTTAGGTAGTGGATTCATCTTTAAGTTATAGGTTCTCTCTGTAGAGCACCGAGGTAGATACCATGAAGAGGGAAAGAACATGCTCTGTTTGTGTATGGTTTTATCTGGATAACTATCTGTCTGGATAGGTGATTAATAGAGAGGATTATAATCACAATTTCATGCAAACCTCTGGATAAAATAATGGTAACTGTAAGGCAGAGAAGATGAGAAGGTCAATTTTGGAGGGGAAAAACCATGCGAGTGATGGTACTCAAGCTATAGTAACCTCCATGGGTCCTTAAGGAAAAGTCTTGGTTTTTGAAGGCGACAGATGAAGATGGAAAAAAAAGTCCATCTCATCATAATAACCTTAATGGTTAAATATTCTCTTTAGATATCAAATTGTTTGCTTTAATTCTTTCCTCAAATAATGAAGCCAGTCTGCACACAGTAGTCCCCTTAACCACAGTGTCCCTCACACAAAATTTCTTCAAAACATGGGGCTTGGGATTTTTAACAACACAATAGTCTAGTTAGGGAACCACAGCCTCACTTCTACCCTAAAATACTGGTGCAGCATCAGATACTTTGGCTCCTGAGCAGGCAATTTGTTTTGGACAGAAGAGATGAGTTGAAGTCAGATACTGAAGGCCGTATGGAGAGTCAGGATCTTAACTGCTGGTTGACTCAAGGACTACTTGATTCTGTGAAAAGTCTTAGAAAAATAGAAATAACTAAACTTCTTTCTGACTAATCAAGTGGTAGAACAGAGAAGAGAATTCTCTTGTGCATGAGATAAGGTTTTTATTGCCTTTACTGTTCTTTTTTACCAGAAATGCGTGGAAATATATGTGAAGGTCTACCTCCAAACTAGATTTCTCAACTTCTGTTACCATCAAGAAAACTCAGAGGTTTTATTGTTAAAAGAGAGGTGTCTAATTCATTCAGTATAATCTAGATAATTGCTTCTGACTTCCAAATTCCAGTCCAGAGCAAGTGTAGGTATTTTGCAGTCCAGCCAGACCCATATGGATGTTTCATTCTCTCTCATAATCTCAAATGACAGTAGATGGTTCACTTCAGTCAGTTGAAGCAAATTCTTTGGTTACAGACATGATAAAGCCTACAGAGCTATTCAGATTACGAAGTTTAGATGTGGATTTTAGGACTAAGTGTAGTTTTTTGGACAATCGACATTTCTGGACTACTAGGTAAACTTAAATATATCCTCTCTATGTAGACAACTTGACACTAATGTCTCCCTTGTATATGGACCATCACCATACTTTATCCAGTGTACCTATGCTTGTCTTGCACTACAGGGCCCAGAGGAAACAAGCATAAAACTTGAAATGCCCAACCAGTGCTGAGCAGAGGGGAAGGATCACCTTCCTTATCCTTCTGGTAATATTCTTGGTAGTACAGCCCAGAAAGCTGTTGGCCTTCTTCACTACAAAACCACATGGTCTCATCAATTTCTTGCCCACCAGAAACCCCCCAGGTCCTTCCCTGCCAATGATGTTTTCCAGACAATCAGCCCCCGCTCATCTTGGTACCTGGAATTATTTTTGTCTAAGGCTTTACATTTTTTTTTTGTTGACAAACTTTTGCTGTCTCTTTCGGTCTTCTTATTCTGGAAATATTTCATTATCTGGACTTCAAGTTACTATCTTCCAACTTGAATACCTCTGTGAATATTCGTCAGGCTTATCTGGGAGAACAAATTCTCTCACTGCATGTGTCCAGAAATGCATCAGTCTGACAGGCTTTTTACCTTTTTCTTACTTCATAGAAGGAATATCCCTTCCATAAGTCTTTTGAAGAATCAAATCTCTCAAAGTGTTTAATTACAGTTAGAGAGTGCCAACTTTACAGCAGTATAATGACCGAGAGGATCACTCAAATTATGGCCAACCTTCCTGAAATTTCTTCTTCACTCTTTCTGGGAAAGCACTCCAGGTGTTCTCCTGTCAGAGCCCTGCATTCCACAGGTGGCCCGATGGGGAAAATCTGGGTGATGCAGCATCAAGTTACGGAGAATTTCACCCTTTATAAACTTTAGCCTTCTCATTCATTCAAAAACTATTGCGTAACAATGTATCTGTTCTGAATTATGCAAGTCCTCATTGATTGTTTCCTTATGATAATCAACAGAGGCAGTAGGTAGCCTCCTAAAGCCTTTCCTGCCCATTTCATTCCTGCATTCCCTCTCACCTTCAGCTTCTGCCTCTGCACATGCTTGTCCCCTCCTCCTTGTCTTCCTCTCCTTGTGTCCTCTCAAGGCATCAGAGCCAAGAAAGTCTGAGATTTACAATGCGTGATACCTGCTCCACAGCGATGTCAATTTAATTTGAACCAATCTGACAACCCTGATACTAACACAGGACCGGAGACCACAATGATAGCACAACTTGCATCTCTTGTTAAGTTTCTTGAACTTGCTATTGCTTCCCTCTGTAATTGCCCTAGATCAAGACACCTATTGTAAATGTGTTAAGATTTGCTGACAGCGCAAGGCTGGGAAGGCACAGGAACTCAGGCTTAAGAGGCAAGGAAAATTCAACACGATTTGCTAGGCTCTGGGCTGTTACGCAGCAAATGAAATTTGGTATTGACAAATACACATTAATGTAATTGGTCAAAGGAAGTGTGGGACTAAGAGAGCAAAACTGCTGAGTAGGAAAAGGAAGGGTTCAAAGGGACTCCAATATAATGTTCGTATCAGAGCAGACACCAAAATATCTTCTCAAGTGCAGAGAAAATCTTTGAATGTTGAATTGCTCTTTACCTGACATAGAGTTCTACATACCCCCTGTTTCTGAAGTATTTCACAGCATTTCACTGGTAAAGCTGTTGCCTAAATTGGATGCTGAGGGCTCATAACCCAGTCTTATAAAACCTCACTGAATGTTTGTGATAAGTGACTTTGATCACTTGCAACCTAAACACCAATGCTATTTGTGGGACCTCTGTTTATCAAATCAACATCTGCAATGGTAATTAATTATTAGATACTTTACTGAAAACAAAATACTCAGTCCTTTTTTTTGATAGAGTAAACCCCATATTCTTGATTGTACTATTATCTGAAAGGGTTGTGTGTGTCCCTTTGAGGTGGATTACCTAAGGACTAGTTTATCACAAATAAGTAAGGATGTGATTCATCTTCTCTAACTTCAGTTGTCTAAAATTTAGAGGCCTGTCTGATTTCATTACCTGAAAATTCCTTCATGACAGTCCAGAATAAAGAGAAACAGACATTTACAGAGATTGAATTATATTAATCTGGGTTTGATATATATCTTAAAATGAGCCAATCACTCTGGTAAGGATTTATTAATCAGTTCATCTATGTTCGGACAAATGAGCCCCACCTAGTAATCCAGACTGTTCCATCAGAAACATAGCTTTTTAATTGTTTCTTTTTACATCCCTTCTCTTTCTTCTCTTCCAGCCTTCATTCACAGCAAATTGCCATTTTTCTTCTAATATGTATGTGTCAGGTGAATTTCAGTGCCATGAATCCCACAGATTGAAAACATGAAGCCATGAACATCACTTAAAAGATAAGAAAAAAGGACCTTTTTTGCTACTCTGGGCTGTAATTCATAAAAATACATGACTATCACTGTTTTTTTTGAACTCTCTCGCTTTTCTTGCCATGTTGAAATCTTCAAATTCCTGACAATATTCTGCTACAGTATCACAAGTCCTGTCCTGTAGCTATTCTTTACTTATTTCCTAGTCCAGTGCTCACTGCATCAATTTTCTCATGCTCACATGGGGAGGCTGAGCTCACTCTGTTTTGCTAAGGGCTTGTGTGTTTACTGCAGTATTTTAGACTTGCTTGCAGTGATGGTCATGCTCTCCTTTACATGTGTGTCTGCAGCACTGGTCTTGAGATTCACATGTTTCTTCATTTTCCTCAGAGTCCTTGAACCAGGGCGTGAATTTAAAAAGAAAAGGACATGATTAATTTAGCCTGAATGCAGCACAGGTATATGAAAAACTGTAGAAAAACACAAAATAAATTGTGATCCTTGAGGCTGTGAGTGAAACTTCTCCATGCAGGGGAGATTTTTGTTCTTTAAAACCAGATCAGTGACTGCATTTGGGTCATCATTAATTTATGACTATGAAAGTTCATTCCTATTACTTAGTCCTGTTGTCATGGTCAGACTGCAGCTCTACATTTAGGCTTTTATGGTACACAGGCTCAGCCTCCAGATCATGCTCATCACTTATGATGACTTGATTTTCATTTAGAATGAGCTGAGAGGTCAGCCAGATAGGCAAACTCAGGCACAGGAATGGATCCAGATGCCGAGTATCTGGGTGCAAGCTCTTGCTTCTGTTGGAAACATGGATTTGACTGATGAGTGCTGAGTTAGAGTGCAGACCAAGCTCAAGCCCAAGACTATCATCACTGTAGGGTGAGAATAGCTGAACCTTGGGCCTCTCTCCATTGAGAGTAATGTCATGGCTTTAACCCTTTTGCACTTTAGCCCATTTCTATAAAGCATGGACAAAGTTCCACAATGACAGCTTGATGTGACCTGACAAATATTCTATCATATGAATAAGGCATCCCATAAGGAAGAGGTTAATAATGAAAAAGGAGAGGAAAGTGTCCCCCTTTCCTCACTACTCACTGTAATTTCTCTGTCATGGTAGTGCTTACTTCAGGCCTCAATGTAAGGCCAGGGTCTTGGGTGTGCAAAATAAACTTCTGCCTACTTCAGGGAGAAATTAAAGGTGGGGGAAAAAAATAATTGTAGTTTTAACAAGCAAGAAGCATTCATTTTTCACTAATGGTAACTTTTTCCTAAAAACACCAACAACTTATCAAGGCTGCAGAGTCTCATTTTCTTAGTGTTTTAGAAGAGAATGATGAAGTTAACAAGGGAAGTGACAAAATTTACTTCTACGTGCCTCCAGCAATTAGATTCAGGACTTCTGGGTTCATATAATTTGATGGTAAATTTGTTATCTATTTGAGGACTCTAGTCCTAACTCTGGTAGGTTTTGTTAAGCCTATCAGCATAGATAAGGTAAATAACTGAAATTCCAACATTAAGTTGAATATTATAAGGATTTTCATTACTGCATAGTAACTTTTCTATGACATTATCGAACACATTTTAAAAGGTAAATCTCAAAATCTGCATTAACTCCGAATCCATTAATGAGTGCTTTTGCTCCTCTTCAAAATTTCATCAATTTTGGTTTCAGAATAAACAGCAACAACAGGGGCAAGAGTTTAGGGCAGGATATGAATTCCTTGGAAGATGTTAGCAAGCTGTGAAAATCAACTTTTTGGCCTGGAGTAAGAGTTTACTTTCCTAATTCTCATTTTATATCACGGAGGGAGGTGAGACAGCATTTGCCCCAGAACAGAAGAGGATAATTTATCAGATGGATTCCTACCGACTCTTGAAACAGCTTATTGTGACCTTTGGTTATTAAACCTTTTGACTGTTAGTTAATTTCAGCAGTGGGGAGGCTATTAGCTGACCGGCTAGATTCCCTGCCCAGCATCTGCTAACCAATGACCTGTGATCTGGGCAATAAAACTGAAATTACATCTGGACAATAAATATATTTTGGCTTCTAACACAATGAGAGGTGCCATTCTACCTCAATTTATTGACTTTTTAAACTTATACCAGAAGACATGTTGCTCTGTCTTAATGAAATAACCCAATTTTGGCCTTTATTCATCCATGAAATATGTTTTTACATAGGCTATTGATACCAAGAATTTTTGGTAGTCTTGGGGACAGAAGGGAGGGAGATGGGAAGAAAAAAATAGCAGCAGCAACAGAACTTGCAAGTCAAAAGAATAAAAAATATGGTTTCTATCTTGTTACAAAAAGACAAAAAAACTCCTTAGTTTTGGAAACAGCATGTGTTCATCAGCAGACATCACAGTGTTTATGCCCTTAATGGAGGCATGTGAGTTAGAAAGAAGGTGCAATTTTGTCAACAGGAGGAACTCAAGTGATATGTTCAATACTGAAAGTTCTTTAGCAGTAGAACTAAAAATATTTCCTGTAAACTGTAAGAAATTCATAACTGTGATATGTCTTCTAGCAACACCGGCGACTAACAGAAAGGAGAACAGCCAGTGAAATATGGCCACTCCCTAGGTCTGGATCAGTAACAGGACATCTTGTAGAAGAAGTTCTTCAAGTGCTTATTCATCAGTGTGACATGTTCATAGGTCTTCAATGAGAGATGAGATATTTAAAGAAACCTGCAGGAGCTTAGTGATTCAAATGCTTTTGGAATCCATGTAATCATAGAATCATTTCTTTTGGAAAAGTCCTCTAAGAGCATCAAGTCCGACCATTAATACAGCACTGCCAAGTCCACCACAAAACCATGTCTGTAAGCACCACAACTGTACATCTTTCAAATATTTTCAGGGCTGGTGACTCGACCACTTCCCTACATTGAGTCACACTGTTCTAATGCTTGACAACCACCTTAGTGGAAAACCTTTTCCTGTTATCCAGTCTAAACCTCTCCTGGCACAACTTGGGGCCATTTCCTCTCATTCTATCATTTGTACTTAGGAGAAGAGACCAATATTTAGAGAACAAAAAAGGAGATAGCCTTCAGTTCAGCAAGTTTGTGGTTAAACATAGAGATAATGTACTTAATTTTTGTTATAGAAACTATATTTCAATACATGTCTTGAAATTCCAACAGTCTAATAATATTTGTGATAGGTATGGGCGCTGTTATCTGAGCTTTTTGCAACTCTTCATTCTTAAGATTTTAAGGAACTGGGAAGAAAACACACAAGAAACCAGGCCAAAATAAACTAAATCAAAATAAACCAAAATTAATCAAGGAAAAAGAAAAAAGAAAAATAAACAAAGAGAGAGAGGAAAAAATATTTTGCTGTTTTTCTCTATGAACTTTATGATTCAGATATGAGAGTATACTCTTTTAAAGTCAAGATGTCAGTTAAAAGTGGCAGGCTCTTAAGTGGAATAAGCTTTCACTTAGTTTCAACATTTCAGAGAAATGCTCCAGACCTTGCTTTATAGCACTTTTCTGTTAACGTGCAAAGCTATAGATCTTCTACTGGGACCTTCCTGTGTTACGTTTAAACTGTGGTTATTCAGCTGGTTTCATTATAGTTGACACCTGTCTGTGACAGCAGGATGAAACTGCAACTGTGCAGCAGGATGAAATTCAACCCATGCAAGTTTAAGCTTTTAAAGTCATGATCTCAAGTAAAAGCCCAATGACTAAAACGCCATGGTGATGGAAGCTTGGGTGCTCAACCAGTTCAATCAAACTAACATCCCTGTAATGCACTAAGGGAGATTTGTTTCTCTATAAAGAAAGCCAAGATTGCTGACACCTGTGATTAAAGAGTTTTGAGTAGGCAGATGTCTTAGGTGAGGGTACATGATTTGGGCTCCTATATAAACTAAAAGAAAGCCCTCAAATCTAGGAGTTGTTTTTTATTTATTTAATTTCCCATGGATAAAATTTTCCCTTCACATTCTCTCTGTGCTTTATAGTTTGCAGACTTTCTCCTAAGTTCAAGGTTGATGATGTAATTGTGACTAAAGGAAATGCAGCGTTTGGCTTCTCTTTAGAGGCTTTTTTGGTAACACAACACGTTACATTTCTTGCTTGTCATTACATCGTGCCAGCTTTGTGGCACCACTTTTTTTTTTTTTTCTTATCCCTTCGGTTTTACTAGTATGCATTATTCATTGGAAAGGAAAAAAAAAAAAGAGAGAAAAAAGAAAAAAGAGAGAGAAGAATAATTTGCATTTCCTGATTGGAAGCCAGGGATTATTCATCATTGCCCTGTACATCTCTTATAAAGATGATAAATGAATGTATATTAACTGAACCCTAAAACAAAATAATGTATTTTTCTAAAAAGTTTTGCAGAGCTGCATTTCCATTGTAATTAGTTTACTTTTTTAAACCAAGTGCTGTTAAAGCACCATCAAAATGAAAGCTGAATGTTGAATTGTTTAGAGGAGGTGGGAGAAAATAATGGACTATTTAGTGGATTTTTCCTTTCTCTTTCAGGACTACTGAAAATAATTCAAATTGGGGTCTAGCTTTAAAATAATAATAATAATAACAATAATAATAGAAAAAAACAAATACAAAAAAAAATAAAACTCAAAATACAAAAAACAAACTAAAGGCAAGAAAATCAACAAAATCAAAATCCCTCTTCAAGGAAATTACTCTGGAACAAGCAAATAACCATAATGGCAAGAAACTTGTTACAAGGGGTTTTTTTGCCTCATAAGAGGCTTAATAATAATTTATACTCCTCCAAACAGAAATAAGGAAGAGACTGTTTTTTTCATCATTTTTTGCTGTCTTGATTTATTGAGCTTGTCAAAGTTTAAACAGGGCACTTGGCCTCCAGCACAGACTTGAACCCACAATGTTGTTCCCAGCCATTCCCTCTCTGTGTCTCTCCTGCCGTTGTTGTCCAGCCATTCATTGAGCTGAACTTGGCTCTAAGCTAGGCAGGACATTATCCCATATGAGACGTGATCTTTCAGTGAAGTAAAAGCCCTTTGTAGTGGTAAAATTGTAATAAGGAGATAGCTGGACCACGTCAGACCCATAGAGGGGGTCGGGGTGGGGCTGGAACTTGTTGTGGATAAATATTTTGAAGCAGTAAGGCTGGTTTATTTTTTTTGCAAAAAAATATGTTTCCCATTTTAAAAAAAATTCTCTAACTGTTCTCATTTTCAGCAAACCACAACTAAAAAGATCAAAGAAACTAATAAAACCAGGGCCACTGAAATCACTGTAATTAACATTTTTTGGAAGTTCTCTCTTTTGCTGTCTTTATATCACCTTTTTTTCTTTCCAAATCTTCACAATTCTTCCCTTTGTTTTTCTGAACCATTTTTTAATTAAAAAAA
>VXBB01012040.1:0-25779 GCA_013399915.1 Illadopsis cleaveri
ACAAAGGCAAGTTCAGGGTCCTGTACTTGGGGAAAAATAACCCTATGGACCAATACAGGCTGGAGGCTGACCTGCTGGGAAACAGCTCCTGGGAGAAGGACGTGGAGGTCCTGGTGGAAAACTGTCCACGAGCCCAGTAGTGTGGCTGTGTGGCCAAGAAGGCCAACAGTGTTCTGAGATGCATTAGGAAGAGCATTGCCAGCAGGTCAGGAGGGGTGATCCTGCCCCTCTATTCAGCCCTAGTGAGGCACATCTGAAGTGCTGTGTCCTGTTCTGGACTCCTCAGTGAAAAATAGACATGGAGCTCCTGGAGCAGGTCCAGGGAAGGGCAAAAAAGATGATTAATGGACTGGAGCATCTCTCTTATGAGGGATATGAGCTTGTTCAATCTTGAGAAAAGATCTTGGAGAGGGGATCTCATCAATGTCTTCAGGTATTTGAAGGGAGGGTATCAGATGATGGATCCAGGCTCTTCTAGGTGGTGCCAAGCAATAGGACAAGAGGCAATGGGCAAGAACTGATGCACAGGAAGTTCCACCTGAATATGAAGAACTTTTTTAATGTGCAGTGACCATGCACTGGAACAGATTACCCAGAGAGCTTGTGCAATCTCCTTCACTGGAAATATTCAAGAGCTGGAAATATTCAAGAGCTGGAAATATTCAATATCTGGACACTCTCCTGGGCAATGTGCTCTGGGATGACCCTGGTTGGGCAGAGAGGTTGGACCAGAGACTCACTATCTGCCTTCCAGCCTTACGCATTCTGTGATTCAGTGAAACGGGTTAGATACTGAAGCAGTCCATTAGTGACTTCTCTCCTCTGGCAGAACTGACCATTTACTTGTACCATCAACTGACTGTATTTTAAGCAAACATGCAGAAAAAGCTTGTCATTTTATTAAAGAGTTCCTAATCTCTGTAAGAACCTTCCATTTGCGCTTCCTCAAATGCCCTTTTAGAACTGCAAATAGTATACCTAAACTGGATTTCTCTCATCTCTATGCCAGCAAATCTCGCTGGAAAGCATTAGTGGATTTATCATGCAGGAATTTGCTTTTAAAAAGCCATGATGCTTTGTGGATGTCATTTTTATCCATGTGTCAGGTGAATTCAAGCCTAATTATAATTTCTACAGTCTTGTTACATCTCAGGTTTACATCTCTGTACTTTTCAGATGTTCTTTTCTGAAAATAGAAATTGTATTTGCATCTCTGTCCTACACTACTAAAATCACCTTAAGAAATTGAACATTTCTGAAGCTTTTAAACCTGCATTTTGAGTCACAACCCAAGGTCTTTTCATAGAATCATGGGTAGAGAAAAATTACTTATTCTGTTATTGCTTTATGGCAGCTAGGCAAATTGGAAATTTTTGTTCTTCTTTCTGATGACGTACCTATGTTGTTTGATCACTAGTTGTTGGTAGTTTTGGGGGGTTGTGAGAGGGCTGTTTACAAATTATCATGTGTTGTTTCCTAGAAACTAAGTTCTTCCAAAACTTTAAAGCATAACATCAGTAGAGGTTTTGTGGTGTAGGTTTCTTTTTTTTTTTTTTTTTTTTTTATAGAGGGGGGGGGGTTTGGGGGAAGTTTTTTTTCTGTTAGAAGTGTAAACCCGTCAGTGTAGCAACAGTCCCTCTCCAGATTGCTCCAGCAGTTAGTCCTGAACCTTTANCTTTGGGTTTTTTAAATTGTTGTTGTTCTTTTTGCTTGTTTTGTTATTGTTATTGGGATATTTTTAATTACTAGTTTCTTCCAGCAGGTTTTTTAACATTTCAGTCTTCAATAGTTCCTCTTCATTATTAGAAACTGCGTGATTATTGTACTGCTGAAACAAGGAATTCCCTGTCTTTATCGGGATATAAGTTTTGCATTTGGGTTTGAATAAAAAAACTACTGCTCTACTAGCCACTTTCTACCCTTAATCAAGAGACTGCATGCAATTTGTTTGTGTACATGTGTATTTAAACACATGCAAATGTACTTTTAATCCAACAAGTAGTCAAATGTTACTATGCAATTTGTAATTTTTAAGTATTCAAAATTATATACCTAGTTCATAATATTTATAGTGACAATATAAATCAATGTTGCATCAAATTTGATCTTTCATAACACCTTAAGTGGTATTTCTGAGTACTTAAAAGGCTATACAGGTTACATTATAAAGAAGGTCTTAAAATTATCATGTAGTAGAGGGTTAAAAATTGCATTTTATGCAGCCACTGGAATTTAGCTTTTCAATAAATTTTTACCAGTATTTCTTGTAACTGTAATCTTTCAAAGCAAATATATTGGTCTCAAGGCATTAAAAACTAACAACAAGCTCTGTTTCTAAAAGCAGTTGCATTAGAATTTATTTAGTGTGGAATTTTTTGGATGTCTTTTAAAATAATTTCTGGTAGGCGTATATTTTCAGTACTGAGAAACTTTTACTTTTCTGTTAACTTTCTCAATTTGCAGATAATAGGTCTTCAGTCTAAAAGGAAGATCTTAGAAAATGAAGTTGTATGTTTTTCTCCATTTCATCTCTCTAGGTCCCAAAATGTTTATTTACTAGTGCTTACTGTATATAAGCTTCTTTTTGAATATTGAGTTTTAAATCTGATTTGCCTATTGGACTAGATGATCTCAGGTTGGACTAGGCCATGTTCAGATGTCTCTTCCTACCCTAACTATTCTGATTCTCCACTTGTTAGTGCTGTAATATTGTATTTTCCAAGTTGATTTAAAAAATGAGGTTATTTGTCTTCAACAAGTCAATTTAATATTCATAATTCTACTTAATTGTTTGATTAAAGGAAGGTGGCATATGTCTTATGATCCTTTTCTACAATTCCCCTCTTGTCAGCGGAGAACTGGTCAGACAAGTTTTTATTTGAAGGTGACTCCCACGACTTTTTAATTTTGTTCAATAAAATTGTAGGTCATTCTTTCTGCTTTACAATATTTAATTAAAAGCATTTAGCAATCCAACCTTTTGTGATAGTGTTATCCATAAAGAAGAGGAAGGATTTTCACTGCTCTGACCTTAGTCGATTGGGCAATATGAATACATTACATGTGGAAAGGTCATCTTTTGCTATGTCCCTAAGTGTTAGCTACTGCTTAAACCAGGACACTGGGCTAAGTGGCTGTTACTCTGTTTTGTCCTCTGCAGTATTTCAGTTTGTATTTAACTGCAATTGATTTTGTTGTCTTCTGCATTAAGCATATATGTTACAAGAGACTAATTATTTATCTTTGATTTGGGGGCAAAAAATATACTCAAAACAGCTTGTTTAAGTTAGAATTTTCTTACAATCATTTTTAAACTTTATCTCTGTAACTGAAAACAAAAACAAATATACAAATAATAAAGCGATTCATGGGCGAAGGGTAGAATTTAAAGCCCAACATGATAGAATAGCAGTTAGGATATCTTGACCTGAAGAGCTCTAAAAAGTGGCAGGAATATAGAGTTCTGTGTCAATACTTAATACTTTTGTTATCACAGAGTGAATCTATGTCCTTATTTGCAGTACATAGTTTTTGTGTTCTCTACCAACTGCCCATGATTCCTGACTTCAAACCTGTCTCTTTTCAACACACATTTTACAACACTGAGAATTTGCCATGCCTGATTAGCCTCCTTTTACTACACTTGAATTTGAGTTGATGGAGGCTCCCCTCCTGGCTGCACTGCATCAATTTTCTTGTAGTGGTGAAGGTCTGTGTGTGGCAGTATCTGGAGATGTCAGCTTTCAAAACACTAAAATGCATTTCCTGCTACATCAGCCTGTGAAAGGGTGACAGAAGTAAGGTTTCCATCTGTTTGTCTACTGAAGTAACATCATGATATATTAGTTGCTTAATTTCTTCATCTGTTGGCATTGCATGGAACTGAGGGTTAAAAATGTATCTTTCTTGGATGAAGAGTGAAGCTAGTTATTTTGTTTTATATATTTCCATATGTCGAGTAGCTACAAGCAGGTCAGCACTATATTTAAAATATAGTCAGAACTTAGCATGTATATATGTATAGAGAATTTTCAAAATGTTTCCAGATGAAACACTCAAAAGAATAAGCATAACGGATTGAGATGTTGCACTTCTCTAACTTGAACTTCTGGGTTTTCCATATTGCCAAGCATATGTCCTGAGAATATTTTTTTTTCCTCTTCTTTTTCCTCCAAGTCAATAATTAATTTCTGTGAGTGCTATTATGCTAGAAAATAACTACATCAGTGGGCTTTTTCATCATGTATTTTCATATTCTGAGAAATTTCTATTAATTACTTATATTGTATTAGAGTGTGTCTTGCATTTATTGCTGACTTTTTATTTCAGTTTGCTGTTGGTTGGCATTTTCTGTAACATAATTCCAGAGAAAATTCCTAAAAGCTGTAATGCTTTAGATTTGCCTGACTGTTGCAGTTAACCCCAGCAGGCAACTAAATCCCACATGGCCACGTGCTTGCACCCCTTGCAGCAGGATGGAGGAGACAATTCAAAGGGAAAAAGTTAGAAAACCCATGGACTGAGATAGAGTTTAATAAGCAAATCAAAAGCTGCATATGCAAGCAAAACAAAGCGAGGCATTTTCCTTTTCCTGCTGTCAGGCAGATGTTTTGCTACTTCCAGGAAAGCGGAGCAACCTTATTCATGATGGCCACTTGGGAATGGAAACTGTATCTCTGAAAGTCCTGGTCTCCCTCCTTCCCCCAGCTCTCATTGCTGAGCACGACATCAAATGGTTTGGGCTGTCCCTTGGGTCAGTTGGGATCAGCTGTCCCAGCTGTGTCCCCTCCTGCTTGTGCTACCCCAGCGTCCTCACTGTTAGGGTGCTGAGGAACACCAAAGGCCTGGATTCTGTGCAAGCACTGATCAGCAATAGGTAAAACATCAACGTCTTATCAATGCTATTCTCATTGCAGATCCAAAATAGCACCATGAGCCTCTGGGAAGAAAACTACCCCTTACCCCAGGCAAAACTATTACACCAGCTCACTAGATGATGATGCTTACTTCCAAAGATGTTGCACAGATAGTGAACTAATCATTAAATTACCTTACATTAAATTTATTAATTCTTTTTCTGAACTGATGAGCCTGTGCTTTCACAGTAATTTGTGTTATTGCAAACTTTTGTAAGTTTTAATCATATTTTTTTGAAGCTGAAGCAACAGGTTACTAAAATCTAGTTTCTTTGCCACAGAGAACATTATGTTAATTTTTGCCTGATGTTCATTTTTTGCTTTTTCTAGGTTTTTTTAATTTTTTAAATTGAAATTTATATGAAAGACTACACAAAGAGAATTTTAACTTAAAAGAAGTGTTATTTATGCTGATAATTCATACTGGTTATCTGAAATATATGTTGAACATCCCCTTTCATCATTTTATTTAATGTAAGAAATGGAAATGAAATAAAAATTTGCATTCATAATAATGCTTTTGTTTTCCTTTCCCCTTTCTTTTAGCCCTGTACAGTGTATTTCTATGCATAAAGTATTTCATGACATATGAAAAATGCTAGAATAACACACTGATGTTCCCCATGGTGCAAATCTGTTTTTAAAGTGAGATATATAGTGTGAATTTGCATTCCTTAAAACTAAGGCAAAAATCCAATCTCTAATCTCAAGAGGACTTTTTTTTTTCTGTGTTTTCACATCAAAAAATAGACAATCATCTTTATCCTTGAATTCTAAATCAAGGATATATAGTTTTTTATTTTATATCAAGGCTTATATATTTTTTTTCTTTAATAGTTGAAAGAGGGTGGCATCTGTCTTTGCCTTTAGCTGTAGCTTTTTTGTTGTTTCTTGTTATTTAACCACTAGCAGCATGTGCAAAATGCTGAAAGATTCAATTTTATCAGAAAACAAAATGCTGCACCGACTGGCCAGTGCTCCAAGGTTGTGCTAAGATGTCTAAACACTGAGTCTTAATTTTCTCTAAACAACAGCTCAAAAAACATGTGTTGTTGTCATTGTAATTGTTATTACATTTCTGTGTGTTAGTAACTGGCCATATCTTTCCTCATTTCAAATTAATGGATTCTCCAGATATTGTGGAAAAGTCCTTCCATTTACACAGAAAGGTCTATTTGTCAGGGCCACTCTCATCTCTTCTTTACTCTCTCCTTCTCTCCCACTCCTTCTTCCTCTCTCTTTCCATCTCATTCTTCTCTCCTTTTCTTTTCTTTTTTTCCTCTCCTCTTCCTCTAGGCTGAAATATTTTGCATATTGAAACTCTGGCAAATCATGTAAATGTGAACTGCTAAGCTGAAGTAACACAAGGTGAGAGTAGCTGATCTGAAATTCCTTGGAACTTCAGGAATATTCATGAAGTCTGATTGAACACCTGAGAAAATGGGTGGCAGAGAAACCCTGGGAAGTGCCAAAGTGATATGATAGGCAAATGTAATGATTTTCCAGAGAACATGTTGTGGAGTTCAGTGCTTCTGATGCAGCCTTTGCTCCTATTCATTCTAAAAATACAGTGAATAAGCAGAATTAATTTTATTTTCTAGAATCTCTAAGTTAAAGTGAAAGAAAAAATAATGGGAGGGCTAAAAACTTTTTCCTTATGCTCTCCATGATAGCTTCCCTTTAGTACTCTGTTTTTAATTTTAAGTATCACAAACCACCTCAGGTTGCCATAGAATTGTCAACATTTATATACTATGTAATTCTGGAAAAAATCTGGAAAACAATTTTTTTTCCCTTTTTTAAGCAGGAAAAAAATGAGGATTTTGAAATATAAACTTGCACCTTTTTTTTATGTCATTCCTCTAAAAATTATTTTCAGTTTTTTCTTGTCCTAAATTACTTGTCATAATACTGACAATAAAAACATTTTATGTCAATCCAGTGTACCTTGGAGACAGTTTTCTGTGGTTTAGTTTTGTCACATTGAGAACTATCAGGAAAATACCTGTTCCTTTGTGGTTTGTAACAACCAGAGTTCTATATTTTTCCTTTACCATGGACAAAAAAAAATTAGACTCCCTCAATTGGAAACACTTTTCAAAAAAAACCCTAAAAATGCACACACAGACATATTTTTGCGGTTGAATAATCTAATATGTATGTGCAATTTTAATTATTTTACCTACATGAAAGTACAACTGCACTGTGAAAGTAAAAGTGAACGAAGTTGTAATTCTGTGGTGAAAACTGTATTAAAGCTGATTGAGAGGTGATATAGACAGCTAATGAAAGAAGACCACAGCTGACTTCTCAGCTTAACTGGGTCTTGGGATGCTGTTTTGAACTACTTATAACTGGGGCTTAGGAGAGAAACACTTGAAATTACCATGTCTTGGAAATTTGAAATTGTTTCAAGAGACTGGTGATAGGGAAAGGCATTTAAGGTCTTTGTTTCAATTTTTGCAAAAAATAAGGTTTCTCTCTTTTTAAATGGAGCTAGAGATCGTAGTGGGTTTGAGTTGGTTTTTTTAATGATTAACAAATATGGAAAAACATATAAAACCATAGGGTGTGATATCAATTAAATCTCCATTTTAAATTACTAAAATATAGAGATATGAGGATGTGCCTCTAAACTAACAAATCTTGATTATTGCTTTTGTTAGCCACTTAAGACTTTTAAGTTGATCTGTTTGAATTGTTACAGAGACCCATTTGTGAAGAAAATGACCTTTACTAAATAGGTGTCATGATGAACATTTAAATTAAATGGTAATTAAAGGGATATTACAACAACCTTCTCTGAGTATTAATGTAAATTACTGAAAAAATACAGAAGTTAACTTGATGAAATTAATTAGATGACATGAAACAAGTGAGTTCACAAGTCAGCCTTATAAGGTGATTTTAGTAGGCATTTAATAATAATGGAAATTAGTAGATCTGTTGATGGTGTTATTTAAAACTCAGCTGAATTCTTGGAAACAGTCAGGGAAACAAACTAATATTATTCCAAATTTAAGGAAGGAATTTCAAAAATTTTTGCTTGGTGAAATTTTGAACACCTTGTCCCTAAAATCATGGGACTTGAAATTTTTCCTCTATGAGGAGGCATTTCAGAGAGGGGATCTGAAGAAACTAAGATGATAAGAGCTGTGTCATCCAGACATAGCCAAAGGAAGGGATAAAGAGCAACTCACACTTCAGTGGAGTGATGCATTCAGTCTAAGCATAAGCAAAAAGGGAACACAATAAAAAAGAACTAAGATTTTTTTCTTTGTCTAATTCACTTTATAAGTCTAGCATTCAGATTGTCTAATTAACACAGTGGAACTTTATTGACAGTACAGGTAAGGTGGCACATAACCTTCCTAGTATCTGCTCCTTTTCTCTGGATTTAAGTTCATTTTTTCCAGTGTTTTTGCGCCCTAACATTAATATTTGGCTTCCACTTGCAGAGGGCAGTGGGGAGGAATGTACTACAATTTATCAGCATCCTGAGTTCAGTTCTTGGAGAAGTAGGATGATCCTAGTGGGATTCCCTTCTCCTTTGGGTGTCCTTAGGCAGTTATGCTTAAAAACTTATTCAAACAGCCAGCTTGATTGTGGTTGGGTTTTTTGTGTTGTTGGTTTCTTTTTTTCTTCTTTTTTGATTCCCATCTACTGTTTTGAATTTGCAGGATACACTCCCCCACATTTCACCCCTATTTCCACAACCACCAAGGGCTCTTGGGTATTATACAGTGTCTACCCCCATTAGTCAGAGCTTCCCTGCAGGTGACTGGCACAAAAGCTCAGATAGGATAAGTAATAGGTCACACCATTACCAAAAAAGTCCTGTTTTGGCCCAAACCAGTTAAAAACAGCTCTGGCCAAGGCAAACCCGGCCCAACACTGAACCTTGCCATGGCAGGTCATTGCAACACTTGTGGCTATTCAAGGTTATTAGGGTAGGAACCACACTACATAACCTTCCTAAAAAGAAACTTTAAATGATTTAAGACTAGGCCTCCAGAATCCAGAGTTCTCTCCAGGCTATTGCCTATGTGTTGCTAACAAGTAGGCCACTGTAATGGTTTTAGTTCTAACTGGGCAGAAACACCAATTCATGTAGTGGTTTCATGTTTGCTGATTTCAATTTCCTGGCCAACACACCATTTGTGTAGTGGTTTCAGTGTCTACCAGAATAATTTATTCTTTCTCCCACTGTGCGATATGATTAGGAGAAAAGCAAAGCAGGCTCAGATTTAAGGGGTATAAAGAGTTTTATTAACACACACTAAAAGAAGAAAATGAGAATCAAAATGAAACATTCAAAACATTCTTTCTCCACCCACCAAGTGTTCACTTTCCCACAGACTAAAGAGACAAAACTCAGAACTCTTAGTCAGTTACCACCCATAAAATGCTCTTTCATCTTTCAGTTCATTTGGAGAGAGAAGACTCTTTAGTCTGCCATGGAATTTCCCCACTGACAACATAGAACAGTTCTCCTGTGGGTCTTAACTCTCACCAAAACAGCTGCCTGGGAACCNAAAACATATAGGTGTCTGAATTAGTTCTGTTGAGATAATGAAGTTAAATGCATTCTTTCTTCAGTCTGAAGGGATAAAAAATGTAATCAACATCTGATGAGATAAGGATAAGGGAAAAGTCAGACAAGTGGTAAAGGTCGCTGTAATTAAACAAATTGCTGCTTTTATAGACCAGATTTCCAGTAAATGCATACAGGTGCATAGAGAAAATGGTTGCCTTAACAACTAGAAATTTCAAAAGGGAGAAGAAATTGTGCTTGACTTTCTGAAAAATAGTGAATTATATAAAAATTGAAACTTTTTGGTAGTAGCACTCTCAGTGGTAATGAAGTAAATAAAAATAAAAGACCTTTCAGTTTAAAATTTTCGCTAAATTGAGGGGAAAACAAAATGTGATGACCTTAACTGTGAATAATAAAAATGGAGTGTGCTGTTGAATACAGTCACTTTCTTGTTGGTAAGACCTATAGGCTGTCACCAATTTATTATTTATTACATACAACCATGCATTTTTTAGAATTCTGTCTTGGAATTACTTAAAACAGATATGAATCAGATAGCTGTAAGTTTTGCACATAGATGCAATAATAAATCTTATAATAACCTTAACTGTAAGAAGTATGAAAAAAACCAAAACCCCTAGAGCCTAAGTGTTATGGTTGCTTTCTACATGACATTTGTAGATCATATTTAGTTAAAAAATAACTTCATATCTGATGATAGAAACCATTGTGCACTGGGTGGGGCTATCTGAAGATACTGTGTTCCAATTTGTTTATTTGAGTGGACTGTGCTAATATATTTTCTCCTCAAACTGGTTATTTTTCTCCATATGCTTAACCACTTAAGTGTATAGTTAGAAATAGATAAATAAAAAATAATCCTGAAAATGTACATTGTGTTAGTGTATTTGTAATCTGGGAAAATTTCTTGTATTTGGGCAGTAGGAAGATACTATGTATTGAGTTAGCATGGCAATTACTACTGTTAACTTTTTATTTCAACCTAAAGGACACCTGTAATCTGACAGTCCAGCCGCAGGCTTCATAAAATGAAAGTACAGACACAGTGTAATAAATAACATTTGGCAGAGCAGTATGGTGCTTTATTTCCTACTTGAGCATTGCATTTAAAAAGACTAAAAGCTGCACATGACAGAATTTAAGCCCTGGGCATAGTTTTTTCTCAAAATAAAGAAGTGTGTCTAAAATATTTCAACCAAGAAATAAGAATAATCTAAAAGCTACAAGGCACCTTTTCTACAACTTAGTGGAAACCAAATCACTTCATCTAGTGTGACATATGTACTGTAGTATATGGTGTGCCAAGTCAATTAAATCGTTAATTGTCTGTTTTTAAGAAAAACAGATGGTGGGTCAAATTTTATTCACTTTCAACAATTTTAGGTCCCACACCTATTGGTGATACGCTCATATTACCCAGCAGGGAGTTGAAAAAAGATTGTCAATGCCTTTTTCACACTGTTTGCTTTTCCTCCCCACTTCCATCCTTGTTTTAAGGAGTTTTTAAAACTGGCTTTATTTTGTGGGGTTTTCTACAAGTATCATGGTGGTTTTTTCTGTTTATCTATCCAAAATGCAGCTGTAGGTAAGAAATAATCATATGAAGATGTAGAGTAGTGGTTGGAAGTTTTCCAGGTTTGATATCTTCAACCAGTTATTAAGAATTATAAAATTAATTGACTTTAACATGGCCTTATTACCCAGCTGACTGGTCCTGGAAATCTTTTCCCTGTGATTTCTAAAATTTATTTAGCTCTCTTTAAGCGTCTTTAAAAATAATTTTACAATGGCTATATTTAGGATATCTGGCTAGACATGTGAACCATAATTAAAATGATTACATTTGTGGCATGTTCTCAATTTTTAAGAGTTTTGTTCTCTCTGTTCTCTAAGTAGTAACTACTTATTACCTTCCATGCCAGGACAGCATTTTCTTAGAATAGAATCATCAAGGTTGGGAGAGAAATTCAGGATCATCCAATCCATCTATTCACTCAGCACTACCATTGCAAACACTAAACTACCAACCCAGATCATCCAGTGCCAAACCTAGACACCTCTCAAACATCTCCGGGGATGGTGACTCCACCACCACTGTAGGCAACCTATTCCAATCCTGACAACCCTAACAGTGAATTTTTTTATTCTAATAGCTAACCTCCTCATCTTAGGATAATTTCCTCTGGTCCTGTCGCTGCATGGCAGAAGAGACCGGTCCCTACCTCCCTACACTCTCCTTTCAGATGCTTGCAGAGAGCGATGAGATCCCCCCTGAGCATCCTCTTCTTGACATTAAACAAGAACAGTTTCCTCAGCCATTCCTGCTGAGACATATTTCCTAGAGCTTACACGAGCCCTGTTGCCTTTTCCTGGACACACTCCAGCACCTCATTGTCCTTTTTAAAGTGAGGGGCCCAGAACTGAGTGCAGTACTTGAAGTGAGGCCTCAGCAATGCTGAGTACAGTTCTTCCTGCAGATGCCCTCTTTTTCCATAGGTATGTCTGATAAAACAGAACTATCTGTTAGCTAAATTCCAGAGTAAATACTTTTATTTTAATATTAGCCTAATAAAACTTGAAAGTATATTCTGTTAATGTGAAGCTTTGTGCAGGTAATGTATGGACAGCCAGCACAAATCTAGCTTATTCCTTTTGTCTCTGTGGTTAGCAAGCCAGAACTAACCTGACCACAAGGATCACCATTCCAGTCTTCCTCAGTGACATCCTCCTGTTTCCAGTGAGACCAATAGTACTGAAAAAACTTAACACCTCATCTTTATTTTAAAATATGGTAGTTTAGCTATACTTTTCATTCAGCAAGTTGTGAAGGGAGTGGGGGGCAAGCCCTGATATAGATAATAATTTAAAAAGAAAAAAAACCCCCAAAAATAGGCTTTGCCCAAATCGGGCTATTCCTAAGACATTTGGAGAGACACAACTTAATGTTACCTAAGATATTTTTGTTTCAATTGAATTCTGGTTTGCTTTATGCCTATGGATGATTTGGTCATAAAGTCATCACTTCTCTCTCTAGTTTTCAATCTTTAATACAGTCAAAATTAATGTATTTAAATCTACTATTTCTGTGCTAAAAGATGTACGTATTGTCATCTATGATATGCATCTGTTTACAAAAACTTTCATTTCTCCACTTTTTCTATTAGTTATGATATTTCTGAAGAGCCACATTTATTGTAAATAGGGAAGATTTCTTGTTTGCTGATACAGTAGTTCCATTATTTTATTTTTCTAGAGCATTTCAAGTACCGTTGTTGCCAGACTTAAATATTCCTTTTATAAAATTGTCATAATTCTAGGGTATTTGAACCCTAGACTGATTTATCTGGGGGAAGGCAAGAAGGTTATGAAGATTTTGGTAGTATGTTGTGACCCAAGCCTGTAGTGAAGATGAATCATAGCAACATAATGTGATCTGGGCCCAGTGCAGCTGCAATTTCATGTTACTCCTGTCCCTCTTCCACCATTACTGAACTGCCAGTAACATACTTGACGTTCTTTAGAGATGAATGTAGTTCAATGATGATAGGTTTTGTTGCCACAGAAACCTCTTTTAATCAGCAGAGTGCTTAGTGTATTTCAAGTATAAATTTACTTTGTATCCAAGATCCTTTTGTTCAGTGAAATGCATGTATACATACAGTTTCCCTATGAGATAAGAGCTTCAGTCACTTGACTAAAAGATAAAATGAGGTAGCTGTTTTGTTGGGGTTTTCTTAGCTCCTTTTCATCTTTTTTATGGCAACTTGTCTTCAGAATTTTTCTATGAAAGGAAATATTTAGTGGCAGATATTAAGGTTTAGAGAAATAATGAACATTTGACTTAAGACCTAAATTCAAATTCCTGTAATTTCTTTAAAACAATTGCTAGAAAGTGAGGGTCAGTGTAAAGGATAGTTAACTCTTCCTAAAGTAATGGAATTGGTGTGAACAATCAAATTTAGATCTTGAGCAGTTTCATAGAACTGTCTGTTGAGAAACAGGGGTGGCACCCCACAGTACAGCACAACCTCTGAAAATCATAATGTGGATATGGAATGAAAAATGTAAGAGACAAGGTGAATTATCAGTAAAAGGCAGATCACAGAGCATTTTGTGCACAGAAGTGTTCCATGTCCAGTTATCTCGTAGAGCTGGAATTTACTGGGTATTTTAGTGAAATAATTAAGTGTGGGTAATATCCTATCAGATGTCTTCTGTATGGATCCAAGAATAAATGTCATGCTTTAGGCTTCTAATTTTTCATGATTTCTAGTGTTATTTCATTTTTACTACTTTTCTACTTTTAAGCACCACTTATGCCACTGCTTCCAGTAGTAGATGTGAGCTGATTATTGGTGATCATTTATTTTTCTTGCTGAGAGATTCCAAATCTTGTTGGAGATTCCATTGTTATTTACATTAGTCAGACCTTTCAAATGAAAGTTTGGCCTGTTCAATACTGCCATCATGAGTTTGCATTTAACACTTGCATTTATGAAATTAGATGAATGTGTAAAAATGCTTTTTTTCACCTAAACTTGCTGAACCTGATTTTGAGTAACTGGAATTTGCTAGGATGTATCTGACTTGTACCTTTTATCTAATACTTGTCAGTCTTTAAGTAGGCAAAGCAGTTTCCAACTCTAGAACACGAGTCTCAAATTTGATTTCTTTTCTCTCCAGAGAGATTCCCTTCAACAAAGGACATTTCTTATTTCTTTTGCCAGCTTCATTAAAACACTCGTCTTCACAAAGGGAATGGAATTAGGTCTTGAAGAATTTGTAAGTGACATTGAGGACCAACTTAGGATAATATTATGTCTTTCCTTCTCTCACTCTTTCATTTTCTATTCCTTTAGTTCGTTTTCAGGCTTCCATTAGATGACAGTGGACATATACATGGAATATTCTTAGTCTCTAAACCTATAGCAAGCCCAATTTACACTCTGCCTCTTGAATCAGAGGATGTAATTCAGTGAGACTTAAGAATCCTCGTTTAACTTCTATGTCTAGAAATTATAGGGAGCTGTCACTAACAACACTAATTTTAATAGAATGTTATAAAGTCTAACATAAATGCTAAGAACTTGATGTTTTCTGACTGGTTTTAAATCTGTTATTTTGATTGTGTGCATGCGTTTCAAATCACTGGAAACAGTAAAGGCACTTAAAGGGAATTCCAAGGGATGCAAGGACGTCTAAATTATTTGAATTTCAATATCTTTCTTGGTGGTCATGAGAGGACTGATTTTGTTTGTAAGTTGAAGAGGAACACATGCTGTTTGGAATTCATTGTTTTATATGCTTTTCCCTACTTTGCCTTTGAGGTCATTCTCTGCTTTTAATTTCCTTGTCATGACTCCATGACTGTTGCAGATGTTAATGATCTGACCTTGAAATTGCAGGAATGATGTAGACATAATTATGTCACACTTTCTTTTTTTTTTCCCTGATCCTTGCTGTAAGTCCAAATGATTTTCTGTTCTGTGGTAGCTCAAAAATTAGGCACACAATTTTCATTTAGTTTTTGCTTTGAAAAATGCATGATCCATGATTTTGCAGTTCTAGAAAATGATGAAGGTTTGCAGGGTGCATAATTTCCAAAGTACCTCACATATCCTTCTTATAACATGATCTACTTAATCTACTTAACTTCCATGGAAACATAGAAAAGTTAAAAACTGTGGTGACTCTTGACAGGTCTTACTCATGGTAACAGTCTTGTCTGCCAACCTTTATGGCAAAATTGGGATTCTCTGAAAAAAAAAACAACAAAAACCAAACAAACTGGATTTTGCCTATCACTGAAAAGCAACAGTCATTTTATTTTTAGTCAGCCTGTGTTCAAATTGCGATCCATGAGGTTGTGTTCTATTGTAGTAAACTTTTTATACATCACTGAAGAGACTGTATGAACTACATTATGCACATCAATAAATATCACATTCATTTAAAAAATCCTGATAGCACAAGTTAAAGTTACAACAAATATTCTGGCCGTAGTTTTGGTATGTACTTTCTCTCATAAACTATCATTATGATCCAATGAGTAAGAGATGCTTCTGCCCAAATTAAGATGCAAGAGACCAAACACCAAAGTCAAAAATACGGAAAATAGTTACCAGCCATGGATCCTACAGCATCCTTTCTTCACCCTGGCCTTCTCAGTGGTGGGGTTCCCAGAGTTGTTCTTCTCAGGGTATCACTTTTATACAGTCCAAGTTCCGGATACACACAGGGTGCAGATGCTGCTCCCATACGTTAGGGCAATACATGTACCCTGAGATTAGCTCACTTGGTGCTGATAATGCCAAGGTTGTGGATTCAATCCCTGCACGTGCTGTTCACTTAAGAGTTGGAATAAATGATCCTTGTGGGCTCTTTCAACTCAGGATATTCTGTGATTCTCTGTATGAGCAGTTACTTTCTTTCCCACCCTTTGCCACAGTGGGAATTTTTGCCTGGATACATTAACCAGGATGTAGTAACCTGATTGTACCTCCATCAGGCCTGGATTTAGTTTCCTCCTGTCACAAAGTTCTCCCTCTGTGCTTATCACAAGTTCCTGCTGTGTTGGCTTATTTTATGTCAAGTTCCTTCTGTGACCTTCACAGTGTTTTGAGAGAGACAACTGTTCTCTTCAAGTCCTTAGAACCCTTAAAAAGGGTAATATCTTAACTGGTAAATATCCTGCCACATAACAAAAACATGACTACAAAATCTAAAAGCATGACTGCAAAATCAGAACTTATCTGATAACTGCTCATCTTTTTCTGATTTTTATAATCTTTAATGCTTAGTTTTGATAAAAATATTTGAATAGTCTTGACCATAAAAAAGCATAGGAAACCCCAAAAATTGATTTTATCTGAATGTTGTTCCTTTGCAGGCCTTAACTAGACCAGTGAATAATACCTAATGTAGGCATACACAAACCTCAGTGAATAACAATGTTTTGAGAGCAAGACCATTTCTTCATTAGCTAACTCACAAAAAAAATCTGCTTTTAAACCTATGTGAGATTGGCTGTGTGTCCCCTTAAAATTTAGACGGCTTAGATTTGTTTCTGATCTAGAATTGAGTATCTCTTTCATTATTAAAAAAACCCCCCTATTTCTGTTTACAAATTTAAGCTCAAATATAATTAATATTTTAAATTCTGGCTGAGTCTATAATTACAGCTTTGAGGTATTTAAAGTGACCTCTTCATTTTAGTAAGGAGATAATTCATATACCCAGTACTATTTTATAAATCAGAGTTGTTTCTCTAGAAAGAAAAGTGTGAATTCAAAACCTTTTTATTCTCTCGAGACTTCTATGTTATTTTGGCACCTGTATGAGTGATGTTTGAGAGATGCACCAGCACAGGTCACAGTGATCCTTTTCCACTGTGCTGGAATTAGGATTTCTCCATAACTTGTTTATCATTAGGCCTCTGATTCAGTCTGTGCTGCAGTAGTTAATTTTTAAAAATTACTAGTGAAACACTGTATGATAGAGGTGAAAAGTTTATTTAAACAATATGTGAGGTTTCTGTCTCTAGCGTAACCCACCTATGACATGGATTGAATTAAAAAAATGTGAGATGGGTTTTATAGAGAGTAGTATTTTTGCAAAGTCAGTTTTTCAAAAATTAAGATAGTGCCAGTATGTAAGATACTCATGAAGGCATAATTCAGCCTCTATGTGCAAATTCATTAGCATAGTCTTTAATTACACAGTCACATAGTATTTCCCTTAGGCTCCCTGCCTCCTTCATTGCATTGGATGAATGGTGTCTTGAGTATGTGGCAGCTGTTTAATATTTTCAAGTTCATCATTCAAGTGTTGGCCTTTGCCTTATTTACTGCACACTCTTTTGAAGCCTGAAATAAGTATACAATTATTCTTTATCAGTTTTAACATATATATATATGATTTATTTTCTAATTATAACAAAGATCAAAATTGTAATTATAAAAATTGTGATTCTTTCTTCTCCACTTAAAGAGAAAAAAAAAAATCATTATTATCCTAGTGTTATATGTGGAGAAAATGGGATAAGAATAAACCAGAATTAGTGGCAAAACTAGTGTTATAACTTTTTATTGCATGATGCACAACTCAGGCTTCGTTGCTGCTAACCAAACTGCAATATTAGGTGATGCTCTTTATCTCTCATGTACTTTCCTGATATTTTTTATTGCTGAGGTGCCAGGATCTCAACCTAGATACTCTAGAAATTAAATTCACAAGAGAGATGGCCAAATGTTAAAATTGTGGCTTTTCATTCTCTCCATGCTTATACATTAATTATCATCCATTAAATGGTGATAATATAATTAACATTTCTATCACATACAATATAATCACATATAATATAATTATATCACATCCATATAATTAACATTTATATCACATCACAGCCTCCAACTTCTTAAATTCTTATCACATTTTTACCTGCAGCATTGTGTTCTTGTCCTCAGGTGTCTAGAAGGACCTTTTACTAGTTACTTTCTCATCTCTGTTGACAATATCTTGAAAATTTTCATCAAGCTGATTTAAAAGCATACTCTAACTTTTTCAACAAGACTAACTGATATAAATAAAACTGTATTCATTCATAAAATTAGTATTTAAGCAACTGCTACAAATAAATTTACTCCATCCACATTTTCTCTACAATAATCCTTTATGTCTTTTTTTTTTAATAGATATTTAATGCCTAACTGTCAATATACTGATCTGCCTGCCTAGCAGTAACCCTTTTGGCCAAAGGAATTCTGCCTTCTTTGTATTGCAGGTATCTGTTAGTTTGCCTATATGCTTATTCCTCAGACCAAGCTTGTAGCTCACATAATCAAGGAGTGACATGGTCCTGATAGCTCCTGATAGCTCCTCCCAATTTAGTTGTCTTTCAGGTGATTTTCAATAACTCCCAGAAGAATCTTCTCCATGGTTTTACCAGGTACTGAAGTGAGACTGACAGTAGCTTCAGGGTCTTCTAGCTTTTCTTGAAACCTGGGATGCATTAGCCAGCTCCCAGTTAACTGGTACCTCTCCAGATTCCTAAGAAGATTCAAAAATCACTTGGAGAGGTTTCCCCATGACATCAGTAAGTTCTTTGAGTGTTCTCAGGTGAATCCTACCAGGATCTAGATGGAGCAGCAGATCCCACACAAGTTTGGAGTTTCCTGGGACTTTATCATGCTCGCAATCAAGTCCCTCCAGCTCAGGGCAATGGGAAACCAATAGCCCATAATCAGTGTTCAAGGCTGAAGGAAAGAAAACATTGACCATCCCTGCCTTGTCTGTGTCCTCATGCTGCAACAGAATGATGCTATTTTGCACTACCTTTTGCTATCAATGCATTTTAGAAAGCTCTTTTAACTACCTCATAGTTCTGGCCAGATTCAACTCTGATTGAGCTCTGGCACACATGGATTTTCTCCCTGCAGTAGGGGAGGCAAGTAGTGTTTCTGTATTCCTCCTATGTCACCCAACCTTGCTTTCACTGGAAATACACTTTATTTTTTCACCTTAACCTCAGAAGATCCCTGTTCAACCAAGTCAGCCCTCTGCCCTGCCTGCTTGACATTTTGGAATTGCCTGCTCCTATGTACTAAGGATGTGGCATTTAAAAAGTGACCAGCACCGATGAATCTCAGCAGCTTCAAAAGCATCTGCTTTTCTTATGTCCAGAGGTGAAGTTTTCCTGATAGTTTTCCTCCTGTCACCAGCTGCTTTATTGCTCCTATAGCCAATATGGTCATCAATCACAGCTTGACCCATAAGTCTGTTTATGATCCCACTTCTGACTCCAAAATAATGTTTGGATAAGTTATTAAGAGATGCCTCTGCCCAAATTAAGGTGCAGAAAAGACCATATGCCAAAGTCAATAGTATGGATTTTATTTAGTAAAATTTTTATTTAGAGGTAGCAAGGTAGAAGGGAAGAGAAGAAAGGAAGGGGGGAGAGGGAGAAAGGAAGAGGTAGGAGGAATGCAAGGGGAGTGGAGGACAGAGTGGGGTGGGGAGGGAAGGAGGAGAGAAGGGAGATGGGAGAAGGGGAGAAGAGAGGTAGAGAGTGTGTAAACAAAAGATGCCATCACCTAGGTTCCTGCAGCATCTCATCAGGTCTTCTTCTGATCTTCCCAGTGGGCAGCGAGAGAAGGAGCAAGAGGCATTTTTATATTATAAAAATATATATTTTTGTATTTTCCGACTCCCAGGTATACACAGAATGTAAATGCAGTTCCCACAGCTTGAGCTGGCATGTGTAAGAGGACTTGCTTCCTTTCTCTCAGTTTGCCATGGTGGGAATTTTTGTCCAGACAGGTTAGTCAAATCTGCCTCACCAGGCCTGGCATTTTCCTGTTGTTGCCATCTGTGCTTTCCCCACAGCCTGCACAGGAGAATTTTGTCCTGTTTACTAATTCTAAACCTTCACCTCTTAGCTCAGGTATTAACACCTTCCTCTTTGCCATCTGTGCTTAAGCAGCTTATCTTGTGGAAATGTCCTTCTTTGACAGTACTTGAGACAGTTCATTGTGCTCTTTAAGTCTTTACAGAGCCCCCCTCTATTAACAATCAACAAATCAAAGAGAACACCTTTCCTAGTCATCTCCTTTTGTACCTGTATTGAGAAGTTATCAACCAGGTGTTCTGGGAATCTTCTGGACCTGTTTCTATCAGCTGTCTAGTGTTCACAGTTGACATCTGGCAAGTTGAAGTCCTCAACTTCAGTTTTGTTGGAGAGACAACCTTGATGTTGTATCAGGACCTCTTGGCAGTAGCCAAAACACTCATGTGTCATCAACATGTTCTAGCTACCAATACAAAGCACAGCCATATGAGATCTGTTGTGGGGCGAGGTGACTCCATTCCAGCCATACCCAAGACACTTTACACTGCTTACTGTTGGTGTAGAGAGTCTGTCTTGCGCTTTCTCCTGAGATTTTTTCATGTCAAAACTGGCATTAGTTTATTCTGCTGCACTAGAAAACAGCTTGTCCTCAAGTTATATTCTTAGACAATTCTCTTTGGAGTATGTGCACCAAAGTGATTGCTAAGAGAGGATTTAAATTCTTCCAAGAAGAGAAACATTGAAGGAAATACAGAAGGAAAAAGTTTCATTGTTCTGAAAATCATGAACTCATAGGGAAAGCAAATAATTTTCTGATGCTTTCCTTACATAATAAAACCAAACCATACTGGTGCTGATTACTAATCTCTGCAGGTGAAATAATTTAACACATTTTCTTTTTCTTCTGGAAAAAAGAATTTTAAAATACTCTACAGTTCTGTAGCATTTAGTGAATATTACAGAAGCCCAGCCTAAAACTTTCTTGACAACTTTCGTATTACTTTAGGATAAAGTACGACTATGTTTATTTTACTTTGTGATGTAGGCATCTGCATAAATACACCCACACGACACGCAGACCTTTAATTTTAGCTTAGTGTTAGCACTTATCACGACATGAAGACCTTTAATTTTAGCATAGTGTTAGCATTCTTTTACTGCTTTACCTAAGGTCACTATGCTCACCTTCAGCAGCCTAACTCCATTGTAACTTAAGTTTTAAGGTTGGAAATAAATATTATTCACCTTTATTAATTATTATGTATATTTTTAAAATAATTTCTAACTTAAGAATATTGCTTGACTTATTAATTTTCTCTAGTGGAGGAAGAAATTCCTTTGTGTAATTTAACAAGAAGCCTATAACATTATAGACACCAAGTTGTAGAGAACGTTTTCAAGAAATTTTCTCTGAGTTTTTGTTTTGTAAGCTTTCTTTCAAATGTCTTGGGACATTTTCAGTCTCTGCATTAGCTTAAGAGTAGCATAGTGACATTTTTGCAGGAGCAACTCTTATTTTCAGGAAAATGTTTAGTACTAAGAGGGTGATCTTTGAATCATTGTAACTGTGGGCTCTTTTGAATACTTGGAAGAGTGGAACTATAGTATAGCAGATGATGTAGTGACAGAAATACTACTTCTGACCATTTATGGCAGGGCAATAATCAGGTGTTGCATGACAAAATTTTCCTACAATTCCAGTTAAAAGCTTTCCCTAAATATGAGGAGTAAAGGAGCAGATTGTAAAGGCAGTGCAGGCTCTAGGTCTTGTGTGAGATTGGAAAGTAAATAGCAATTTTTATCAGCTTCAGGTTGAACATTGAGTTCTGACAATGAGAGTAATTGCTACATAATTGCTGTTCTGTTCTAAGAGTTTGTTGATTTGTTGAGGCCCAGGTGTATTTTATTTGCTGGCATATCACTTGGAATAATAAATCTGTAATTATCTCCATCTATTTTGTGGGGAAAACTCATGCTGTAATCATAGTGTTACAGCAGAAGTGGCTGAAGGTGTTTGTGATTGTTAGGCTACCTTGTCAGGAAATCATGCTCTTTGTCTTGAGTCAAAAATAGTAAACAAGAAGTTATAGTTGCTCTCTTGACTCATAATATTTATCACTACTTTGAAATCAGTGAAGCCACTGAGAAAAGTAAAAATTTTTTAAGTGCTGTTTAACTTAACTTTTTTCACTTCATCATCTGTATTATATTTTTGCAAGTAAATGGAAGTGGTAATAGGCAGACTAAAGTAAACTTTATGGCCATCAGGCTATTCACATTGTCATTTGCTTTAATCCTTTCAACTCGGCTATCAAGTGATGTACCCACAATTTGAATAAAAATTATTGTATCTTCAAGTGCTTTGACATAACTCCTTTAAATACAAATTATTTATAGTATCATGGGATGGTTTGGCTTGGAAGAGGCTTTAAAGATAATATAGTTCTTCCACTGTAAGCAGGCATGCCACCCACTAGGTCAGCTTTCTCAGGGCACCATTCAACAAGTTCTTGAACCCTTCCAGGGATTGGGCATCCAGAACTTCTCTGGGCAACCTGTTCCTGTGACTCACAGTAAAGAATTTCTTCCTAATGTCTGATCTAAATCTCTTCTCTTTCAGTGTAAGGGTATTTTTCCTTGTCCTTTCAGTACGTGCCCTTGTAAAAAGTCCCTCTTCAACTTCCATGTAGCCCTTCTAGATACTGAAAGGCTGCTACAATGTCTCTATTCTCTAGGAAAAACAACCCCAACTTTCTCATCCTATCTTCATAGGAGAGGTGCTCCAGCTCTCTCATCACCTTCATGACTATCCTCTGTACTTGCTCCAACAGGTTCATTCCTGTGCTGAGTACTTCTGTGGGGGTCTTACAAGAGTAGAGGGGCAGAATCACCTTCCTTGATCTGCTGATCACATTCCTTTTGATGCAGCCCAGGATAGAGCTGGTTTTCTGGGTTATGTTGAGCTTTCTGTCAGCAAACTGTCCCAAGTCTTTCTTTTTATCCTTTCTCTGCCCAGCCTACTGATTACCTTGACCCAGGTGCAAGACTTTGCACTTGGCCTTGTTGAACTCCGTGGGGTTTGCACAGGCCCAAGTCTCAAGACCGTTAAGTGCACTGAAGGACATCTCCCCAGCGTGTCAACTGCACCACACAGCTCGGTGTTGTTGGCAAACTTGCCTCAGATGCCCTCATTCCTGATGTCCCTGTCATGTTAAACAGTGCAGGTCTCAATAACCCACCCTGAGGAACACCACTCACACCTGATAATCAGCACAATGTGCAGCACTAAGGCAGATAAAAAGCTGTGTCTAGCAAGCAATATGAAGTAGCATGTGCAGGGATTTGTACTACAGGACAGTAAGCTATTATTTGACTCTGTCTTGTAACTTTTATGTGATGCTGTACTTTATAATAAACATCATACATCAATAAGGTTCCTGAAAAATATTTCCTGAATTATATGAACTGTATTTTCCCTTTCTCATCAGATTTAATGGAAATGCCATTAAAAGAGACTATGAAAAATGAGGTCATTAGACCTAAACCAAAGGCATTGTATTGTGTACAAAGGGAAGTTAAAATGTTAATGAACTATTATAATTGAATATATTTTGAATCAGTCTGAATCAGTCCTTTTGTTTTCTGTGATCCTAATTTCTCTCATATTTCTTTTTCAATAAATAACATTACTATTTATATTCCAAGTTGTATAAGCTGTCAGTAAGGTTCAGTGCAGCAAGGGGGTGGACATGAGAAGGGAAAAACAACAAGAAGAAGAAATGAGATGCTTCTATTTTTTAGGTGGGTATGTTCAGTGTCCTGTCATTGATCTAAAACTTATAGTTTAGAAAAACATTAAACCATTCATTAAATATCTTTAATTTTGAAGCCACACTTTTAGTTTCAGTCATTATTGATTTTTATCTTTAAAAGTTTGATATTAAATTGGATGTAAATGCAGTTTGGAATGCTACACTTTCCTCTCATGCTCTTTAGATATTAGCCTTTCTTTTCCTGTGCAAATATGCACTTAAAGCAGATCACATGCAACTTACAGATACATTTATTTCAATATATGGACTGAAAAATTTACTCTCATCATCACATTGACATTTTTTCAATATTTTAATATTACAGATGGGACACACAGTCACAGTAGTAATCTTCTTGGTGTAGTGGGGAAGTTCCTGTCTAAACTTTAGTTATTCTTCTCCCAAACATATGCAAATAAACTTTTTTCTCTAATTTGTATATTTTAACCATAATAGTGAAACAATAAAACATATTATTGGCAAAACAAATTCATTACTTTGAGGTTGAATCATCATTTTCTAAGTAAGATAAAAACTCAATTATTTTTTTACCATTTAGGAACTCTGAAATTTAACTGGGTTTTGGGCTGAAATTATCTGTACTCAGTAGCTATCTCTCTTGAAGTGCTTATGAGCAAATTCAAGCAAAACACTTAGTAGCTTTAAAGACCATGATTTCAGGAAAATGTGTTCCATTGTGGCCAGTAAAAACAAAAACAAAACCAAAAAACTCAAACTTTTTGATAAGTTCTAACTTTCTTGCACATTGAGTCAGTGACCTGAAATTTGGCAAGGGGATATCTAACCAGATTCAGTTTGTAAAATTTTGATTTGCATAGGCTTACTCACTTGTTAAGAGGATTTAGCTTACAGAAACTAAAATCCCCAAGAGCTTAGTCCAAGCTGCAGTCTTATCACAACTCTTAGAAAGGTTTCTCTCTCTTATTATTACTTTCTTTTTTGGGGGTGGGGCATGTGAGAATACTTTATTTCTAACTTGGAAAAAGTCTGCATTCGACAGCCTGGTTTAGATGAAATTTGTATGCATCTCCGTGCTGGATAACCTTGGCTGTTTGCAATATGTCCTCTAAGCTGCTCTCATTCCCCCTCAGCAGAACAGGGGAAGAAAATAAGATGAAAAAACTCATAGGTTGAGATGAGAATGGGAGATTACTTACCAGTTATTGTCAAAGACAAGCAGACTCCACTAGAGGAAGTTTAATTTGGTTTGTTGCCAAAGAATAACAAAGTAGGATAATGCAAAGTGAAAACCAAACTAAAAAATATCCTCCACCTCCTCTTTTTCCCNAGGTCTGGGCAGCTCATTCCCTAGGAAAATTCTCCACACAAAGTGAAAACCAAACTAAAAAATATCCTCCACCTCCTCTTTTTCCCTGACTCCACTCCTTTATTCCCACCTCTTCTAACATTTTCTTCACCTGGGCAGTAAGGGTGGATCAGGAATGGGGAATGGGATTTGTGGTCAATTCATAACGCATGGTCTTTGCCACTCCTACCTCCTCATGCTCTTCCTCATGTTGAGTGAGGACTCCTTTGCATCATCTGTAGTTCTTTTAAGCTGCTCTAGCATGCATCCTTTCCACGGGGTATGATCCTTCAGGAATGGACTGCTCCACTAGTTGCAGATCCTTCCAGGCCTTATTCATTTGCTGCAATGTGGGGTTATCCACAGGCTCCAGCAGAGACCCCCATGTGCTGCAGCCAGCCAGCCTGCCAGCCTGCTTCCCTGTGGGCTTCACCGTGGGCTGCAGGGGAATGTCTGCTCTGACCCCTAGAGCACCTCTCCTCCTTCCTTCTCTGACCTTTGTGTTTGCAGGGATGTTTCTCACATATTTTATTGATCTTCTGTCAGAGCTGCTTTGTAGGATTTTTTTACTCTTTCTTATCACAAGGGCACCGCCATTGTTGCTGATGCGTTCAACTTTGACCAGAAGTAGCTCCTTCTTGGAGCAGGCTCTGTCCAACATGGGAACAGCCTCTTCTCACAGAGGTCATTTCTGCAGACCCCTGACCAGCAGAACCTTGTCATCTAAGCCCAGTACAAATGCATTAAAAGACTTTTGGAGCAAACCCTGCTATGTGTTCATAGAGTTGATCTGGGAACCGTTTTTTTGTTGGTTTTTTTTT
>VXBB01012040.1:25827-60239 GCA_013399915.1 Illadopsis cleaveri
TTTTTGTGTGTGTGTGTGTGTGTGTGTGTGTATTTGACAGAGAACAGTATCTGTTCTGTGTTTTGGGATTGGGGATTTTTGTGTGTTTGGTTTTAGTATGTTGTAGCTTCCTTTTGGAAAGATATAGTTGCCTTGTCTCAGAAGGGAATAACTGATCAAACTAGAAAGAAGCAGGTTGAAGGATCATGGACCAGAATCTTTGGAAAGAAAACAAGCTATATAAATAGGTCTTGGTAACTGTTTCTCTAGACTTTCCTTTTTGCTCTGTGAGCTTCTGAAAAAGGCTAAAACAAGGGTGGAACTAACAGTGTTACATCCTGACAAGATGTTTAGCTCAGCAAAACTGAAAATGTTTAAGTGGCAGTAAAGTTGCTACCAAATTAAAACCTTGGTGGTGTTGTATATTCATGTATATTCAGAATATGATACAGGGAATCATTATTAAATGTATCAAAGGAAAAAATTATTGATTGCCATTAAAAAAGAGTTGCAGAGCTAATGCAGGTTGTCTTGATCAACATATTTGAAAGGTTCAACAGATAATATACTAGCTGCAAATATATTCATTGTTGTCTCAGACAACTCTGTATGTGTCAAAAGATACATTCTTGATGATAGCTTCGACAGTCTTCAGTTTGGACTTCTATCTGCACGTGTTTACCATTAAAAATGAAAAAGAACTCTATTTATAGCAAAAGGATCAAAATTATCTGTACAGTGTTGACTTCCATAGTGCCAAAAAACATCCCTTTAATTAGTTCATTTTCATTTGTATGTTCTTCAAAAGCCTACTGACAGTTGGAGATAAAGTATTTAGTCCAGTGAAACAATTCTCCTAAAGATTTTCTAAAGTGGAGTGAAAGGCCTTAGCCAAATCATCAATGACAGAAATGAGATTGCTGTTATTCATATTATTAAAATAGGGTATTGTATGTTCTTAGAATACTTTGTAAACATCAAAGGACAACATTCTCTACAGCTCAATTTCTTTAAGGTGTTTAACAACATGCTTACTTTTTATTTAGTCTGTGGAAGAAAACCAGCCTTATTTTAAAATGAGAAAAGCCAGACCACTTAAATAAAGATGATTCAGCTACAAAAATTATAGAATTTGTGTAACTGCTAATAAATGGATTTTAGTCTTAATGCTACCTTGGAAATTGTTTCAGACACTTCTGCATATGGTGACTACTCACTCACATTGTTTTTTCCTTTTCACAGGTCAAGTACTAAACACTGGTCTAAGGGCTATTCTGTGTATTTGCACTGAAACTGTTCATGTAAAGGATTGCAGATTTAGATAAAATTCCTTAGTATTATTTTTCCATTTATTCTTCCTTGAGAGTGCTTAGTATCTGTAGTTTCATAAGAAAAGCTAATAATGTCTGCTATTAAAAGTTGTATTATGGAAGAACTGCTGCCATTCATAGATGATTTCTCTCATTAACAAAGAAACTTTATTTTTTGAGGTTAAACTATGTGAAAGCACTCCAGAATGTCAAATTGCATTTTAAGTTTTAAGTTTAAAAAGTTACATGAAACTTTCTTCAAATTATTTAGTGATCCATCTTTGGTCCAGCTAAAGTCAGGTACATTAAGGAAAAGTCATCCTGAATTAGTTGGCTATGCCCCGATGTAATTGCTCCAGATTGAAGCAGCTGCGTAATGAAAGCAAATGTAACACACCTCTTTCCAACCCATTACATGGATTCTTGATAGAGGGAGATTAGCTGAAGGAGAAAGGTGTGATTGACTAAAAGCTGTAGTGTTTGGGAAGCAAAGGGGATTGAACAGGCAAACAGGAATGTGAAGATACATTTACACACTGCAGTTTCAGAAGAACACAATGTCTCTCTTGACATGCATCTTCACATCAAAATTATGCTGCAACGAAGCAAGTATTACTTCAATATGACTGAAGGAGAAAGACCATACTGGCAGGGTTTGGGACAGTATAATTATGAAGGCAACAGAAATCTCTTGTGGCAGCATAGGTTAAATACAAACATTTCTAATTCTCACAGTTTTAACTAAAATCCTTTACATCATAAAATAGCAACTGTTTTTGCAAGCAAATCTGGAATTAAGATACTGTGATATAGCAATATTTCAACAGAAATTTAGGAAATACCCCAGTTTTTGTTAATTTTTATATGAATGAGAAGTGTCATAGTGTGATTAAATTGTTTGTGTGAATAGAGCTCTATGTAACAGTTAATTTTCCAAATTTAAATTAAGAGAATAACTTATTTTATTGGAGGTGTGGTTATTATTTAAAGCCCCACAGGGCTTTAGTAAGTAGTAAATAATGAAATAAGTAGTCAAGTAATGAGTAGTAAATAACTCAACTTTAGATATGGAACACAATCCTGAATAGGAAGAGAAGGAATATGTATATCCATAAAGTCTATAAGTATCTAAAATATATAACAGAACATAGTTAGGAAATATTTTATGCTAGTAATAGAAAACTTCTGATAAATTATGTAATAAAAATCATGTTGATATATCTTCTGTCCCTCTGAAAAATATATTGTCATGGAGAATGGCTGTAACCTGTTTTCTTTATACTAGAAATGTTAAACGCTTGTGATATAAATAAAATATACTTTTAATGGTGTCTGCCATTCTTTTCTTACTTCTTTCTCAAAGGAACTTTATCTGACTTTCCTATGAGTTTCATTAGACAAATTATCCTCCTTTAATTACTTATCCCCCCCCTTTTTTTTTTTTTGTGAAATGTTCACATTCTGTCTCATCAACTTATATGATCAGGAAATGAGAAGTACGCTGACAACTGGCACAATTCAGCAAGGGCAAAGAAGGTTATCACCACCTACATAGTAGGGGAAGACAATCTCTTTTTTATAGATTATTTTTCTCCCTGTAGAATGTGAACAGAATAAAACTGACTCTATGCTCTTGAATGGCTGTTCTGTATAGCACATTATAGACTAAACATCTCATGAATTCATATAGGGAAAAGACTGTATGCTTTAATCCTCCTCATCATCTCCTTTCCTCCCTTTGCATACCTGTTTCTTCGGTAGTGGAACCTAGGGGCACAGAGAAGGTGCTGCAGCACTGTAATGGGTGTCTCACCTGGAGCGGTCAGGCACAGGTGGAGTTTTCTTATAGTTTGGCTTACAGTCATTGTTCCATTCTGTATTTACAAACAAGGCAAGATTTATTCCCTATCCTCACACTTGCCAATTTCTAATAAAAAAAATAGCCACGCTACACATTAGACAAGATTCTTCTTTCCTATCTTTTAGGCAAACAAGGAAGAAAAAAGAAAAACAATATAAAATAAATATAAAACCTATTGTGGTAAGAATTGAGCATGAGAAAACTCATACTAGTTTTTCTGGGTAAAAATAATGGTTAAGGTGAAAAAAGTTTTTTTTTAATATATCTGGATTTCACAAGACATGGAATCTGTAGACAAAAAATTGATCATTAGAAGGAAATAAGGGTATTGATAACCTTTAAAATATAACTGAAATTCACATGGCAATAGATGTTTTATTCTCTGGCAAATGAACTTCCATCCTTTGTTTATAAAAATATTCACACTTTAACAGCAATAGGTAATAGACTATCTCTTTTATTTGAAGACACATACAAATATTATAATATTTAGGAGAAAGTATCATCTGTTAGGTGATTCAAATTTCTGTTTGTTTACTGATACCTATTACAAATAAATGTAATCGATCTCCAATCTATTACCATGTAAATTGGTAATCATAGTCTAAGACTGCTGAAATTGGTCCACAGCTGTTTGTCTGTTATGTATCTTTGAGATTATGTTTTTGAGTATATATACTATGAAGATATATGGTGTAATTTACATTATTTATCATCCTGGTTTACACTGAGAAATGTATATATTCCTGATTCCTAGGTTATTAGTTTTTGTTTTCCCAACTGATGTTTTTTCTGTGCCTTTTCTCCGTAATATTTAAGTTTGAACTTTCAGGATAAGAAAGATGATGTTGTGGATTGATTCCGGCTGAATGTCATTTGCCCACCAAAGTGGCTCTATCACTCCACTCCTCAGGAGGCCGGGGAAATTAAATGTAACAAAACGTTTATGGGTCAGGATAAGGGCAGAGTTACCGGTCACCATCAGATGCAAAACAGTCTTGACTTGGGGAAATTAATTTAATTTGCTGTCAATCAAAATCAGAGTGAGAAATAATGAACTAAAGAACAAAATGAGAAATAAAGAACTAAATCTTTAAACACTTTCCCCCTGAATCCTTCTCTTCTTCTTGGGCTTAGCTTTACTCCAGAATTCTCTCCCTCTTCCCTCTCAGTGGCACAGGAGGACAGGGAATGGGGATTTTTCAGCTCATCACACGCTGTCTCTGCTGTTGCTTCCTCCTCATGGAGAAGGACTCCTCACACTTTTCAGTTGATCCAGCATGGGAATCCTTTCCCATGGGAGGCAGTCTTCCATAAACTTCTGCAATATGGGTTCTTCCCACAGGCTGCAGTTCTTCTCAGTGAGCTCCACCATGGGTTTCTTTTGTGGACACAGTCCTTCCACTATCAAAACCTTGGCACAGAAACCTAAAGATGATTATATTAACACTGGTTCCTTGGCCTTTGCAAGCAAAAGTTAGACAAATGGCCTCCTTTTTTGACATATTCAAGAACTGTCTGGACATGAGCCTGTGCAATGTGTCTGGGATGACCCTGAGCAGGGAGGTTGGACTAGATGACCCACTGTGCTCCAGTACAGCTTTACTTATTCTGTGATTCTGTGAAATATATTATGGTATATTTTTCTGAAATTTTGAATAAGAAAATCCTGCATTCGGAATATAAGCACAACAATTTTACAACAAGGTTAGATATATGTATTCAGTAATGTGTATATAAATTGCACATACCATGGTATTTCAAAGTGGGATTACATAGATTTTTACGCATTATCTTGCAAAATGTCAGTGTGTTGATATATGGTGGTGAATGCTTGTAGCTTTTGCATGAAGAATTAAAATATCAAACAGCAAGCTTTATCCTTTTAAATCACATACTTGAACTTTGTTTTCACATACTAGCATTTAGTTCATTCAGTACTCTTTGTTTCAAAAAAATTGTGTGTAATCAGTTCAAATGCTCTTTTACTATTGACTAAACAAATCTAGTTGTGTGTCATATTTCCTTTGATGCAGACGGTAAAACAAATAATGGGCATTATTCTGAGATGTTGTTAAAGTAAAGAATGATTGGTCTTGCTTGGTGTTCCCCTGAAGGACTACAGATTTTGAATGTCTGCTGAAGTGATAACAAGTCTTCAGTATTGCACTTTCCCAGTGTGCACCATAGATGTCTTTTCTTTCAATTTTTTTTCCTTATAGGAATCACATTCTTATCTTTTATATACTCTTGAGTTACAGAAACAGTAAGTTACAAGTTACCTCTTCAAATCCTAACTCCAGTACATTTCTTTCAAAATGCTTTGTGTAGTAAGTGACCATTTCTTTTACCCAAGACTCCCTTTAGACGCTTCCAAAACGGGCCTGTCCTTCACAAAGAGAAAGGGTAAGAAAAAATACCCATTTCTATCTCACTATACTAGGGGCTACTGTAGTGTGGGGCTCTCCCTTTAGTACATCATTGGTTAGAAGTCTGCAAAACCTTTCAGTGAGATATACAAAAGTCGTGTAAGGATAATTTAAAATTAAAGGAGATGGTTATCTTAATTTTCTTTATATTACTATTTTACTATTCCCTTCACCTGATATGTTTTCTAGATATTTCTTGCTCGAAAATACTTTGGCAATTATTAACTTAATTCAGTGCTGTGAAACTGCTAACTGTATAAATTCATTTAGGATAATTGCTTTTTCCAAATTTAGTATCCTCAATAGTTTCAACAGTTTATCTTTTCAAAAAATATGTCTTTCTAACATCACCAGAAATCATCCCTGCTTTTACTGTTAATGTCCTTCTAATTTCTGAAAACAAAAATGGATTTTTTCTGTTAAAAAACATTAAAACCCCCCAAAAAATGCCTGATTCATTGTTAACACATTTAACAAATTTTATTTATGGGTAGAGGTTCTTTTCCCTTTTTGTAAGGCTACAAAGGAAATAAGGGCTATTTAACAGAAATAATATTAGCATAAGGTACTGTTTTTTTCCTTAAGCACAAATAGCAATACTTAATATTTTGTATCACAGTGATAGTGATCACAGGAAAACAAATATCCATCCTAGCCATCTCATTGTAGCTAACATGCAAATCTCAAAAAGCAGAATGAATCATAAAAGAGAACAAAAAACAATATGTAAAACTACAAGTAACCAAAATGTAAAATAAAATACAAAAATGTGCTTAACCAATAAATTTACTTTTGGCTTGTCAAGGTGGTCGATATATGTAATAAACTTACTTTTTCCAAATGCTTACACTAATATACTACAGAAATAGTGTTTCCACTAAAATATACTCTACAACAATTTCTGTTGTGAATTACATCTTTTTTTTACATCTGCATTATATGAAAGAGAGCCTCATAATTACTAATATTTTAGTCCAACAAATACACTAAGCGATGGACTCTCACATGCAGTTTTATTGATAGGCATTCAAGTTATATTCCAGAAGAGTAGCCCATATGCCTATCTCTTTCTCTTCACTATTTGGTGCCTCACACTGAAATTTCCAACTTTATAGTTGTGATTTTTTTTTTTGAGTTTTAATTATGATATTAATAATTAAGCTGTCTAAAAATTTACTGCTTTTCTGCTAATCAAGAAACAATAGTAAATTATTTCTATTTATTATGAATGAATTATTTACAATGAGGGACTAGTATGGGTTTATCAAGGAGAGAGGCTCTGTCAGGCTCTGAACATAAGTGCTTAGGAATTTCTGAAACAAAATATGTAGTGCAGGGAAGCTGAAGCACAAGTCATAGAACTAGCAGTAAAAAATTTGAATTTAATTTACTCCTTAGTGAATTAAAATAAATAAGAATTCAAATAAATATCAATATGCTTTCCTAAAATCATGCTATTTAAAATGTGATTATCTGACAAAAGCCCAGGAAGCAGCTTGGTTTTCCCCTCTCTGTTTTAAAGGAAGTTTATTGACATTCTCCAAAAAACCTTAGAAGTATTTGCACTTCAATAAAAACGAGCAAACAACAAAACCACAAACAAAACAACAACAACAACAAAATAGCAACAAATCCCCAAACAAAACAGAAAATCAAACCCTATCATTTCTGCTCCTGTGGAAAACTAAGTAATGACAGAAATAGTCTGTTTCAAATTCAGAGATGATCTGATGCTAATACAAAATTTAGAAAGTGTATAAAAGTGTTACAAGCAATGTGTTCAGGAAAGTTTTAAAAGTAGTGAAGGAAATATTTGCTATAAATTTCAATTATTACAAATGGGGTCTAGGAATGGTTTAATTAATTTAAATCCAATATTCACACAACATTTTGTTCAACTTGATTTTGGTTATGATAGCAAATTCAGTATAAGGCTATGGATGTGATCTCTCAAATGCACCAATCACATAGAATATTTTTCCAACAAGCTCCTGTAAATGATTTTACTCTGCCTAATAATTTTTTTGAATGCAGAACCAGTTCTTTTAAGTCCTAAAAGGGATAGTTTTGGTCAGCTATGTATCTTTTCAAATCTGAGAAAACTCTTGCCCAGCTACATCAGAATAGAAACCCCAAAAGAGAGTAAATTGATGTAGGTAAAAATACATTTACTGCCTAGTATATATTGTTTGAGAAAACTACAATAAGTTACATGATATAGTCACTTGCTGGAGAACTAGTTAGAATACATTTGTTTATAGAATATATTTGTTTTCACAAATGAAATATGAAATGACTTAGACACTTAGAATAGTATTACTCTACCAGGACAGCCTATGAAAACTTTGTATTTCTTTGGCAGTTAAAAACTGAGCAGTTCAGTAAGTTTGACAGTAACAGTCCCACAAAAATTGAAGACAGGACAGTGAATTTGTGTGTTCTTTGAGATAGTTTATGTTGTTTCTTCAGGAAAGCTGTTTTTTTATATTTGTTGGTTTTTGTTTTGTTTTGTGGTTTTTTGTTTGTTTTGGGTTTTTTTTTGTTGTTGTTGTTTTGTTTTTTGGTTTTTGTTTTTTTTTGAGGTGTCAAATAAATCTGAAAAATCTCAGGATAAATTGAACCTGGTTTTATCCTTTTATAATAATGAATTATATCAATCCTTTCCTAGAACCGTTTGGAAAAAAATACAAATAAGCCAATAAGAAATGTTCATGGTTTCTTGTGCTTTTTATTAGATGGTTTTCTTTGTTTGTTTTTGAGTTTTCTTTATCCAAACAGAATAATAAATCCTTCCAAAACTCTGTGGAGTATTTTTTTAAATACTCTTCAAGTCTTTTTCAATTTCTGGTCAAAATTGAATGTTCTTTATTTGTTTCTTGTCACATTTTAATTGTATTCAGAACTTTAATACCTGAAAGCTTTGAGAAATCAAGTGTATGCTGCTGAAAATATTACCCTAGAAAAATTGTTCGAGTTAAAATCAAAACAGTTGCTATTTTTTTTCCTTGTACTCAAACTATCATATATGGAAACGTGGGCGGGGAAGGATACAAGACCTTTAAAGAGAAAACCTCAAACTATGGTACAGAGATGTTTGTTGCTGTCATTACATGTAAATTTTTTGAAGATTCTTCCATGCCTGTAACTACTGAAAGTTCAAAACAGGATGCAGCTTGAGAGAATATCATAGCTCTAATATTTGTAGAAATAGTAATCATTCAGGTTCCTTGCAGTTAAGACTACTGAGGTAAAATATTATTTGACTATAGAGAAGTTACGTTTTTTGCGTATGTTTACATAATATATGGGTGTATAAGTTTGTATATATATTTATGTCTAGCCTCCTTTTTACTGTGGGCAATTCTTTTCGTGTCACTCTTCCCTTTTTGGCCATGTCATTGATACCTCAGTTTGAACTGTATTGCAACATGGACAGTGTTTACACGTTTTGGAGCTGGTCTCTGTTTCTACTTTTAAGAGTTCATGTGCTACTGGCAGTATTTTACTTAATGATATTATTGTTTAAAATTTTATTAAACAAAATAGGATAGAAATACCTTTCCTCATAGCCTTTAGTTTTCAAGTATTTTTTAAACACAAAGCATTTTGATTTTTCTAATCCCTTGCAGTGGTTTAACTGTAGCCAACAGCTAAGCCTAACATAACCACTCACTCATTCGCCCTGGTGGGAGGCCTTATGCAGAATTTCCTCCCTAAGAAGCTGGGGCATAGAATCAGACTCAGTGGTGCATTTTGACAACTGTCCTTACGTAGATGATTTTCTTTTGCTTAGAATTTTCTATGTGTCAGCATATGCATGCAATGAGTTTGTTTCATTCTTCTATAAATAAATTCCTTATTTATTTCAACAGAAATTGAAAAAGAAAGCTGTGGGGATCCTGGAACACCATTGTATGGTATTAGAGAAGGGGACGGATTTTCTAATCGTGATGTTTTAAGGTTTGAGTGTCAGTTTGGATTTGAATTAATTGGAGAGAAATCAATCATTTGCCAAGAAAACAACCAGTGGTCTGCAAACATACCAATCTGTATTTGTATGTACCAAATATTTTCTTCTTATTATTTTTAAGGCATTGTGATTAGCTTTACTTATAGATAATTATTTGTGTGATTGATTTCAAAGTTATTAAAATGTAATTAACTCTCCTGACAGGATGAATTTACTTTTTTTGGCATGTTTTCCTAATGTACATGCCCAAAGGACAGGTTCTAAAATTGCTAAAACATTTTTTTTCTCTTATACCAACTCTTAAAGCAATTCTCTTTATGTGCTTTGATATAGTGGTTTATAACTGGCCTTTTTTGGTAGAATTCTGTTGATTTTATGATATAAATTATGTGTGATACAATTTTGATAGTTAGTCTTATAAATTAATATATCTCCTCAGATTAGAAGCCGCTAAATTGAAATCAAGAGTTTAAATTATTTGCATTTTTCCCATATGTTTTATATAAATACCTATTTGCACTTAAATTATCCTAAGTATTTACAACTCTTTTCCAGTTGCATTATATAGCATAAGTAAAACATTTACATTATATAGCATGTTGCATTATATAGCATAAGTATATACAATGTTGTGATATTTATTTGTTGGCAGCACCTTTCTTAACTTTTCCACTAAAATAGTATGGATCAAATATATTCAGAGTACAATCAGTTGCTTTCATCTCTGCAACTGAACTTAATATGGCTTAACTGAATTTATTGAGTATAATACATTATCCTGATAACAAGAAAACCTCTCTTGTCTCTTTGAGGCTCCTTAATTTCTGATGCCTCTGTGTGAACAACAAATGATAAGGGCACTATTGACTTTCTGCCCCTTCAGTGTGGTCTGTGGGAAGTCTGCTCATCTAAACAGCTCTCTACAAGAGAAAATAATGGTGCCAAGTGATTTTTATCAAGGGTAAATTATAAGGACTGCCATTGATTTCCAATGCAGCAAATATGTTCTTTATTTCTTGTGGCCTCTGCTTGGGAGGTAGTTTTATGGAGAGGAAGGGAATATGAAGATTGAAAAAAAAGCCTTCTTTCCAGATTCACATATCACCACAAATAATGAATTATTCAGTTGAGGTACTCAGGAAGTTCTAAGATTTCTTGCAAAAATTTAGCACTAGAACAGTCCTTATCTAATTTAGCTCTCCCTTTTTTGGCAGTTCCTTGTCTTTCCAATTTCACTGCACCGATGGGAACAGTTCTTTCACCTGATTATCCAGAGGGATATGGGAATAATTTAAACTGTATCTGGACAATAATTTCAGACCCTGGGAGCCGAATTCATCTCTCCTTTAATGACTTTGACTTGGAATCTCAGTTCGACTTCCTTGCAGTTAAAGATGGTGACTCTGTAGATTCTCCCATCATTGGAACATTTACTGGTGCTGAAGTTCCTTCCCATCTTACCAGCAATGGTCATATTTTACGTCTGGAATTTCAAGCTGACCATTCAATGTCAGGACGTGGATTTAACATCACTTATAACAGTGAGTAATCGTGGGTTTTTTGTGTGTGTGTGGGTTTGTTTTCAACATACAGTCTAGGAGATAGGCACAAGTATTTAAAAATGATAGCATGGTAATACACCTACAAGTAAATCCTATATACCTAAAAAATCCTAATATAAGTGGTTGGATTATTGCTCAAATACTGTGCTAGGGCTGAAAATACATGTATTGTTCTCAGTTATGGCTTTAGACATCATTGTGATAGGAGTGTTTGGCAGACTGACAAATCAGGCCAGTTCCAAATTGTATAATGGGACTTTACTAAATTTGCTGACAATGCAATTTGTGCCACATCATATTAATCACCACCATTGCCTGTACAAAACTGTTGTTCTTGCAAACTCATGTTCAGCTGTGAACATACGTAATATCCTGGAGCTGATGGCTGCAATCTTTGCTAGCTGCTAGTCACTGCAGTTAAGCAGTTAAGTGAGCAGCTGTAGGAGCTCTTTGATCAAACCACAATAGGCCGGTTTTTTTTTTTTGTTTTGGTTTTTTTTTTTGGTGTTTTACCTTTCTTACTTACTGACCATGTAAGAATGGTTGAAGGTAATATCAAATATCTTCTTCAGTACTAAATACCATTAGCATTTATTCAACTTTTTGCTGCTAAAATTGTTACATTTCCTCTGAAACACATATGAAGAGCTGCCTACTCTGCATTAGTACCAAGTGATTTGGTATTTATTCCACGCTAAAATCCAGACAGGATATATTCCCAGCTAGTGCAGACATGTTGATACAAGGCCACAGCATGAATAATTGCAAAATACGCTGTGAAACTTTCCTGGGAGCATATGCAAAACTAAAGTTTTCCACTCCAGCAGTATCCTGAAGTATGAGACTTGCTGCTATGTGTAGAGCATGATAGGAATAAGAGAGCATCTAGTAGGGAGTTCATCATACCCTTCAACCAGAGCTTCTCCGCCTCATCAATCCCCCCACATCTGGATATTTGAATTTCTTTCTTTTTCTTTCTTTCTGATGGGGGTAGCAGAGTTTTCCATACCAACAGATAGAAAAACATAAGCAAAATACAATAAATATTTTGATATTTCCAAAATGAGATATCATGTGTAATTAGTCCCATTTCTGTCTTTCTCTCTAACATCTGAGAGTATATATAATTGCAGAGGCTTGCTTGAGATGTAAGAGAATCTACAACAGCATTATTTGAAGGAAAGCACATCTTTCCCTCCCTGTGTTACCTCCTGGACTGCATGAAAAAAATTACTTTGTTGTTTAGGGTTTTTTACTCTAAAAAACCCCAAATTAACCCTTAAATCGAAAAGAAAATGAAAGATTAAGTGAGGCTGGTAATTGAGAGACCCAGACTTCATATTTTTCTCAAACAAATGTTAACAGTTATTATTTTCATAAAATTTCAAGGACTGAATTCCCCTGTGGCTGTTTACTTTTCTCATATCATCATTCGCCTCTCTATTTTTTCTCTTTTTATTTTTTGCCTTGGTTTAAGTTGTCAGTCTTTCAGAGAATTATTTATTAAGATCCACATTAAACATTGCTGTCTGAAAGAGAAAGAGATAACCTGACACCAGATTATTCTGTAAACATTATTTTTCTGATGTTGTCTTATATTTCAGCCCTCGGCCCTCTGATTCATTCTCAGATCATTTGTCACAAATGTAGAATGTAAGAATGAAGAACATGTGGTATCTTCTTACTGGTTTTTTTAGGTACCAGTCATCATTGCAAACTAACCTTTGACTGGTAGCTACATATCACAGTACCATAACTAAATATTGGAAAGTCAGGGGTCATTCAGAGCTACTGAAATATGAAATCAGTTTTAATGAAAATGAGATATTGAATCCATGTTTCTTTACATAAATTTTAACATTTGCTCTTAATTTTCTTTTGTCTCATGTCCTTTTAACATTTATAACAGTTCTCTTTACTTTAAAGTTTCATTGTGGTGTGTTCAATGCCGTCAAGCCTAAATCTAGTGATGAGAAAACCAAAATCAGCTATTGGAGGATCTAAGGTGGTCTTCTAGGATAAAAATTAAGGCTGTGTATAATTGGATTTTCTCAAGTCATCCCATTTTGCACAACTAGAACTAAATATAGATCAGTTAATGTAGAATTTATAGTAAAAATGAAAGATGGAGATTAGCAGATTAGCATGGAATGCTCCTTATATTTAGTTGATATTTTGAAATGAACTAATTTATCAAACACTGTCAATATTTCAGATTTGACATTTCAGTGACATAGAAATATACTTATCACATAAATTCTGCTTCTTGAAAAAATTTGCAGACTTCCTTGGGCATGTAGTAGTTTGAACATGTCATTTAAATTATGCACCAATAGTATCAAGTGATACAATTTTAAATTTAAAAAGAAGCAACAATCCAATATTGACTTCCACCAGTTGTGTAATGAAACCCTTTAACTCTGAAAGGAATTTAAAGTGTTTTACCCGTTTGAGCACTTTAACGCATTTATGTTTTTATTTCTTTTCATGAAATGAAAAGAAAATTCATTTTCTTTTCATTTTCATTTTCTTTTCATTTATGTATTTATTTATTTTGGGTGTGTTTGTGCATGTGTTTATTAGACTGTAGCTAAAATCTACTTACAAAACCAAAAATATCTCCAAATAATGTCTCTACTGTTTCTTCAGTAAAGACATCTGCAATCTGACAAATTACAGAAGTAATCTTTCCATATTAAATAAAGGCCAAAAGAGATGATAAAAAAAAGGAGTGAATAGAATTTCACTCTGTCTTAGCATTTGTAAACCTGAAGTTAATTAAAAATATCTGTTTTCTGCTAGTACTCCAGTTGATATATTCCAAAGCTAACAGTCTCTTTTTGCCCCTTTCAGGAGTAGAAACAGTGTGTCACAGAAACAGTATGTCTTGATCAATCTTTTCTAATTGGAGTGTAAACTAACAATGTTAATAACTTAATGGATTTTTTGAGGTATAGAATAGAGAAGAATAAAAGTGAGTTACTATTACATAATCTGATTATTTAATGGTATTTCTCAGGAACTATTTTAATGCTATATTTNTCTTGATCAATCTTTTCTAATAAGAGTGTAAACTAACAATGTTAATAACTTCATTGATTTTTTTGAGGTATAGAATGGAGAAGAATAAAAGAGAGTTACTATTAATAGTAACATAATCTGATTATTTAATGGTATTTCTCAGGAACTATTTTAATGCTATATTTATTAAAGAAGCATGTGTGGCCTCAGATAATTACTCTCCTTCCAGTAAAATTGAACATAAATCTAACTTTTGTTGGAATTAATCAAAAATTAGATTTCAAATGTGTCATCTTTGAGTTATTAAGTCTAACAGGGATTTCCTATTTGGTTAAATTTTGGGACTAGATCATAGAAATATGTGACTTGAAAATGGATGATACAGAGAATATTCCAATAAACAAAGAATTAGGAACTCCAAAGCTGTGATTTTCTGCTTGGAAAAGGAGGCAGAAGAGTGTTTCACTAGATGGAGCAGAACAAACACAAGGACACAGCAACCTAAAACTGCATTGGTTTAAGTTGCTATGGAAATGCATACTTACACCTGATTCCTTGTTTCTCCTTTATATCCCAAACCCAAGAACTGTTAATGATATTTCTGGTGCCTGTGAAGGTATTTATAAAATCAGTCATCCCCTAATCCTGCCTGTAATAAGCTATATGCATTGAACTACTCAGTTCAAGGGAAAGCATGAGCCTTTTATCATAGTTGTGACTCCTCTATGAATGCTTCCCACTTTATGTATATCTTTGTTCAATTATGGAGAACAGAACTAGACACAGTATTAAATATAGTCACATAAATTACAAGCAATGAATTTATATAGCCTCTTTGCTTCAGTATAGATTTCCTAGCTTAGTTTAGAACAGACAAAATGCACACACAAAGTGCAGTGTGACAACTGAAGCCATGTGATAGAGGAATTAATGCAGAGGAAACTCAAAAGTTGCTAGGTCCTCCATGGGCAGGCATTCTACAAACCAGACTCATGCTAACCTTCCTTTGGGCTGAGGTGGATAAGTATTTTGAGGTGGAGACCATCTTCCAGATTGCTTGATTTATGCTAGCTGTGGAGTGTGAGCTTTTCCTCATTGGCTAGGGTATGGGGAGTGCTGGGCAAATATGTTTGAGTAAGCTTAGACCTGCTGTTTCTTGTTATGCAGATACTGTTTGTTACTGTTTTCATTACAGCTGTTTAATTGTGCTAGCAAAAACTTTATGAATTACATAGCAGCCTGACAAAGGTCAAACTGTGGGCCTCTGATATCAGCCTAATTACTCTAGTCATTTCAGCTCAGTGGACCAAGACATGGACAATCCCAGATGATGGGTTTATATCTAAAGACTGATTTATTGTGGTTTATTGCTGTGTTAGAATATGTTCATCACAGCACATTTTTCCTGCCAGTTTCCTCCTGTTGTTCCTGCCAATTGTTCCTTTTTCAGTCTCAGTACTTCTCAAGCTGGAATTCTTAAAAGTGTAGTGTACTAAAAAGAAATATGAGTTTACATGTGATGGTACTGAATAAGCCACCACTAGTTTACATAGCTTTAAATAGTCTTGCACAATAGTTTTTAGTATGAAATATATTATTATTCTATATTCTCTTAACTTTTGTTTTTTCTCTGATATTTTCTTCTGAAAGTGCTACCTTTACTTCAAAGCTATTGCTATACTTACCAGCTAAAACTCTTGGTAGGGCAATCCACCAAAACCATTAACTGCACCAGTGGACTGCTCCTTTCTAGCCTTATTTGAAAGGACTTTTCAAAGCTGGCTTTAGATGAGATGAGTTGTGGTTAACAACATACCTGTCTCCTATCTCATGATATCTCTGCAGATCCTTCCCTTCTGTGTTTTCATTTGTTTTGTTNCTTTCAAAGCTGGCTTTAGATGAGTTGTGGTTAACAATATACCTGTCTTCCTATCTCATGATATCTCTGCAGATCCTTCCCTTCTGTGTTTTCATTTGTTTTGTTTTTTAATGCAAAATGCATATTTTTGTATCCTTTTGAGATAATAGCAGAATTTCACCCTTGCCCTGATCTGTGATTATATTTCCTGGCATTTTTCCAGATATTGCTTAATATACCTGTACAGTCATGGTAGTTGATGAGGATAAATGCCAGGAAAACTGGATATCCTCTTGACATGTAATTGTTCATAAGGAGCTTGTCTATGGTTTCTTGATTTGTTGATGATTAGTGAAATATTAATTAATGATATACCCATGTATATCATGTATATAATTTTTATTTTCAGCCTAAGGCTAATATTTAATATTAAAACTCCTCCAGGAAGCTTTTTAGAAGTGTTAGCAGATGGAATTCTGCTCATTGAGTAACATCACTTTAGCCATGTTAAATTCAGAGTGACTGCTGTTGGTGAGACAGATTGTCTTTCACTATCTTGCCTCCCAAAGTCATTCTATGCAGTAAAATTGATCACATAGAAGCAGCAGTTCCTAAGCTGAAATATAGAGCAATGAATTGATTTTTCAACCTTAATAAACTGGTGTCGCACACAAGCAAGCTAAACCTGGAGTCAACATTTATCTACATTTATAGATAACAATATTGAAAATCTATCTCTGGGTTGTCTAAAAGTAGTAAGAAAAATAGATAATCAATACCTTCCCTAAAAGTGATGACTGTAAACAAAGAGTTGGAAAAGTTTTTGTAATTCCTCTGAAAAAGTATGGGATTGCATCACTTTTAATGCCATCTTTGAATGGTAGACAATTATTCAATGAAAGCACTATTTTCATTCCCAATATATATGGCATTGCCCAAGTCAAAATGTTGCTAACTAAATGCTTTCTCTTGTCTGTTATTATGATTTTAAAATACTTCTGTAATGGAACATCTGAGAAATCTTTCTACTAAGTTATTGAAATACTACTTCTTTTTAAAAAAATTGTTAGGGGATTTATATATGTTCTTGTCTAAGACTGCAAGGAAAAAAAGTGAAAATAATCTTTTTAGGACTTAGTCCTTTCTGATGTCTCCACATGTAAACATATTTATGAAGCTACAATTTACAATCATCATATGTGAGGAAGGTGGATACTCCCACTGAAAAAAAATCAACATTTTAAAAAATATAAGATATATGTGTAGTATTCATCATCAATAAAACAACAAAATAAAATAACTAACTACTACATAATCATTTAATGATAATGCTATATGACTTTGCTCATTTCTTTTAGGAAGATTGTCTTCTCCAAAAGTAAGGTATTATCCTGCAGTAAAAGACATGAACAGTCTTTGTCATAGTATCCACATGTGTACAGGGAAATTAAATTTTTTCAGTTTATCCAGACCTAAACTTGAAATGTTCAAAGTTTCAAGTTTTCTTTCTTTGGTCAACATAACCATTTTTGTCACTGTTCACCAGCTGTCGATACGGGAAACAAAAGTAACTATGGTAGGATCAAGCCCATGAAGGTCAGTGTGACTCAAATGGTATGATGGTGAATTACATACACAAAAGATGAGTAAATTTTCTGTATCATACATAGATGCTTGCCCTGTCCTTCTGAAAGAACATTCTGTCCCATTTGAACATTAAATAGGATGAGTGTTGTTGGAAAAGAAGAATGTAGCCATTGCTGAAATCTGCCAGCAACAAGCTGTCCAAGCTGAGATCCATGCTGGTGTAACTTCATATTTTCAGCAATTATTTATACTCTTTTGCATTTTCTGCTGTTGAGCAAGTTTTTGTTTCTTATTTCCCCTTCAGTTTCCTAATATAAATTGTTTGTTCTTACTAGCGAACAAAGTACTTAAAATGTCATCTTCCTTGCAAGAGTTCTATGTCCTCTACCACTTTTCTTTTTTTCTCTCAAAAAGCATTTGGACATAACGAGTGCCCCGATCCTGGAGTGCCAATCAATGCTCGGCGTTTTGGTGACAACTTTCAGCTGGGGAGCTCAATTTCGGTTATATGTGAAGAAGGATTTATTAAAACACAAGGAACTGAAACCATTACGTGTATGCTAATGGATGGAAAAGTAATGTGGAGTGGGCCTATTCCTAAGTGTGGAGGTATGTGTAATATTTCTAAATCAGGAGAGTTTGATGTAATGCATTTCAAATTGTCACCAAATGAAGTTGAGATTTTTTCCAAATGAATAGCACAAAGCTTCTGTTATTGCTGATACAGTATTAGATTAGAATGGAGATGTTGATCTCTTCTGCGTTTTTGTCTATGGTCTTTAAAACTGTTTAAAATGTTTTGCCTCTCTGTTGCAGTACTAGTGTTTCTTCTTTCCACAGTGACTCTAGACTGGGGAAGACTCTTAGAAATTAATTTTTCTTTTTTATAGAAATTAAGTACTTCCATACATTGCAACCTAAAACCACGACAGTGTTATGCATATTTCCTTGGACTTGTTTGTAGCAATTGACAGTAAAATATAATCTTTGCTTCATTACTTGTCTATATTATAGGATCTTTGTACCTAAAGGGGGAAAAATTAATTCAGCTGTTTGTAATGATTAAAAAATTATTAAATCACTGCTAATATAATCTCTGGTTTGTTAGCTTTTACTTTAAACAAAAGTTTTAGCTTTTATTTTCACTATGTAATTGCCTTCCTGACAAAATTTGAACAATTTTAATACATTAGTGTGACTGCTTATAGTATGCTTTGGATCCATGTTTACTTTCTGTGATTATTGTTTCACAGATATAAGGTGTGTGTCAGTTTCACTAGAGACAATAGGCTATAATACCTTTTCTGTATTATAAGGTTCATGGATCTGTACAACATTGCTAATAAAATGTAAGGTTGCATTTTCAATGTTACATTAAAATCTTAAATTACTGGGAATGTTTTTAAATGTCAGTCCATGCACAATGATAATCTGATCCATAGGTGGTCTGAGACTTTGAGTGGAAAATATATGGGAATCCTGAAGTTTGAGACAGAGATATATTTGAATTAGATGTTTTTTATTAGCCATTAGAATTAGATAGTTCATAGAATTAGAAAATTCTAATTAGTAGAATTAGATATATTTTTAAAAATTATGATAAAATCGGAAGGCAAATGAAAGTATTTTTAAATTAACAATTTAATTTGGTCTTTTAGGATGTTCAGAAGTTTTATTGGCTGTGTACACATTTGTCTGTTAAACAGAGCTGTTTGATATGAGCTCTATATACACCTCATAATTTCATTCTCATATATATCAAGTCAAAGGCATAAGCTCCATATATTGACTAGGAATGTGACAGCTGTACAGTTTTTACACTTCAGAAGTCAGAATATCAGAAATTACAATTTACAGGAGGGAGCTATTTAATAATCTGGTGCAGATGAACAGGGTCAGCATCCTCATTTTTCAGGGCAGTCCTGGCTAACCTCTGCTGGGACTTCCTCCCAGCCCTGCCCACAGTCCAGGATTCTATTTCATCTCAGAGAGTCACTTCATTGTCACCAAACCCCTTTCCTGTAACCAATCCAGTCCTGTTCTGCTTTCTCAGGTGGAGTTGGATATGTCTGTGAAAGCACTAACTCAGTGTGTGTGTGTATGTGCATATGCACAAGTGATAATCCCTGGCTCCTGTCTTCTTTTCTTTAGTGAAGGGGTCCTTCTTATGCTGCTCGCTGATGATTTTGAGTTTGGGATTCCTGTACTCATGCCTTTCATCTTTCCTGTGTGAGGGTTATATGAAGGATTTTCCCATAATCTGTTCTAATATTGTGCTGTTGTACCCATGCTGAAGCTAACCTTGGTCTTCCTGCATAACTCCTGTGAGGTTTATTATCCTGCCATTCTCTAGCATTAGTGATAACATTTCTAAAACTATGAATCTACAAGATGTTTAGTGATTCTGTGAATAGCCTGTTATCCTAAAGGCTTTTTCCATGCTCACATACAGAGATTTCCTGTTTGAACCCCTGCACCTTACTATACAAAGAAATAAATACAAATGACTTTGTGAGAATTCTTATATCGGACTGAGATTGTCTTTTACTATTTGAGATAAGCCTATTGTTTGATTCTGCTCGGTTACCACCTCTAGTTGTGTTATATTTCTAGAGTTTCATTTTGAGCACATGAACATTGGGTATGAATCTGTCAGACAACTATCAAATAGGACTATAACAAAGAAGAGGGGATTAAAATCAGTGTAAAAAAGGTTAGGGAAACAATCTTTTGGCACAATGACTGGACAGGTTTTTTTTTCTAAAAAACAAGGGTCTTTAAGATAAGCTCAGCTATTCAGAAGGGAAGTACTCCTGGGTTTAGGAAATCAGCATGTAATGGTGAAAGTCAAACAAAAAAAATTCATTAAATATTTATCTGCGAAGAGCCATAATCAGAGGACAGATAAGAAACATTTTCTTTAAGGAAAACTGGCAGCAAAACACACCTAAATAAAATCAATTAAGTATTCCAGATTTAGTCAGTCTTACAGTGTGGATTATTTTTAATACATTATTCATAAAAATATTTTTGTAATAGAGGTTTGGAGATTTTCGTATTCTAAATGTAATATTTGTCATGAAAATTTGGTGTGACTATGGAACTTTTTCAAGTTCAGTAATACTTTATTGTAACTATGGAGTGTACTGGCTCAGAAAAAGGCCATTTGGTTTCTATTCTTGTCAGTACATTTTGTAGTTTATAGACTCCCTATGTATTATGAATATTTAAAAGTGCTTATATACAATAAAATATAGACATTATGAATGCTCTAGAGTTAACCTTCTGAGGTAAATATGAGTTTAAATAACTTATTGTTTGACTCATACTGTTTGCTGAAGATAGTATGAAAAAAGAGGCTTTAAGATAAAAGGTGAGAAACACCCACTTTAAATCCATCAGTGAGTAAAAAAAGAAGTGTACATCTGCATATTTAGAAGTGTTTGCAACATACTGAATTCTGAACTCTATAACTTCTAGAAACCCTTTTCTTTCCCTATGTAATAGCAAAGATGGAGAATTATGTCCTAAAATAAAAACTAAAAAAAACAAAACAAACCTATTTACAGCAATTCATCATTTTAATATAGGACCTTGGTATTCTCCTGAGAAAAATGATGATCAGACAAATGTGTAATAATTCATGGTCTTCAATTTGTGTCAAAGAGAGCAAAATTAATCTATTTTTTTTTTTTTTTGTAATGGTGAAGTTCAGAATAATATAGACAATGATATGTACTGTTCTACTTTGTCAAAATGAGCAATCAAAACATTTTGCTCTGCTAGGTGAAATAACCATAAACAGAAATGTCATATTTTGGTCAGAAAATGTTGTATATTTTACACTATTTTTAGTAGAAACACTAGCTTGTCAATAGTACCGTAAGACCTTTCCAACTTCTTTGCAATATACAGTGATATATGCAGTTAGCTGTGACACTGACTGTGACATAGCTTTTGTTTGATTATTTCTTTTGGAGTAGCCTTGTGTGCATAAAGGCCACTGGAACCATGGTGTTATGAAACTCTTTGGTGCAGCCCTCTCCTCCTGAAAGTAACATGATTCTGCTCTCTGTCTAAATGGAAAAGGCCCTGGGTGTCCTGGTGGACACCAAGTTAAACCTGTGTCCTTGATGCAAAGGTCAGTGGTATCCTGGGATGGATAAGGCAAACTGTTGAGCAGGTTGGGGCAGGCGATCTTTCCCCTCTACATGAGTACTGCTTGCAGAAATATATATTCCAATATTTATATATATTTTCCCAATAAAAAATATCAACTGATCTTGTAAGAATGGTAAGTATGCCTTTTTCATGAATGAGGAGTTTGAACTTGCCAACATGCCAAGAAAAATATATGTGGTACGACAGTGGATTCAGTGTAGCAGGATGCCACACTCGGGTCCATATGTAGGAGGATCGGACCCACAGAAGGAACGAGGCAGGCAGCAGCAGGTGAAGGGAAAGCTAATGATATTTTATTCTATCTTCTTCTCTATTCTACCTCATCCAACTCCATCTTATATACAGTTTGTACAAAGGCAAGAGATTGGTCATTTAGGTCACCACCTCTTCAACCTGGATGGTGAACACCACCATCAATCAATTCTCCTCTCAGAGGAGAAATATGAAAAACATCTCTAAAAATATACATTGTTGATGTTGAGCTGTGTGAGAATCTGCTTGCAAGATTCCAAACAAAGAAAACCAAGAAAGCTGAGAGCAACAGATTCAGTGATGTCAAAGTTAAAATAACAGTGCGCTGATTTCTAGCTTTAAACTCAGCAGAAACTTTAGCAAGTTTTTCAAGTCTCTCTGCCCACAAATAAGAACAAAAATATTGATACTTAGTAGAGATTATGTTTTATGTTCTTCAATGCAGAAAATGTATTATATACATTAGAATACAATAGGAAAAAAATCTTTTCCAGAATTATTGAACAGTTTATTTCATAATTTTAAAGTCTTAATTCAGTTATCTCCATCTAATTCTGAACACTACAGAGCCTGTCTGCTTTGAAGCAATTTCATCTTCCTGCCACTGGGTTTTCAGTATCTGTTTGAATTGTGTTATATTGAAAGCGATAAATATGAATTGCATCCAATAAATCTCTATTATTTACCTTTCTCTTTGTTTCATTTTTAGCTCCATGTGGTGGGCATTTTTCATCTCCAAGTGGAGTAATCCTCTCTCCAGGCTGGCCAGGGTATTATAAAGATTCCTTGAATTGTGAGTGGGTGATAGAAGCTGAACCTGGACACTCTATCAAAATTACATTCGAAAGGTCTTGGCTAATGTTTTTCTTATTTAATGTTTTCCAGTTTTTACAAAGAAGCTGGAGTTATTAGCTTTATCATAAAATTAATTTGCATTATCTCTAAAATCAAGCAATTGTATTATCACATAGGACTTTTGGAAACTCCTTCAGATCAGATATTATCTTGTGTATTTTCTACTGTGATGTGCTGAAAACCTTTTGAAATTTCTGCCCTCTTGTCTGTATTTAAGCCTGTCTAGTCCAGTAAAAAATGTTGTCTGTTTTTAAATATTAGCATGTTTCATTTGCTTGTAACTATATTGCTATGATGAATTATAATTGCTAAGTTCTTTTTTTCTCTCAAAATCACACAATCTTCAACTCTGAAAACCTAAATCAGCTGTAAAAACTAAATTAAATGCAGTCATAACTTTCCCCACTCTGAATATTCATCATATCAGCTGAGCTATTGTTGTGAGAGGACTCTCAGAATGGAGTTCCAGTGTCCCCTAATTACTCCAGCATTCTGCTTTTCCTAGACCTATGTCTCTTACTAATGTCCCTTTCTTATTCAAAGGACTGAAGTGTGCTGAGAACCTTACATTTCTCATGGTAGCAAGATGTTGGCATTTAATTGAACTCTTTATCAGAGAACAAGACAAAAAAAATGTAACAAAGAATGCTATTCTTCTTATGTTTTAGATGATTTTTACTTGTAAATATTAAAAAATAATTAGATTACAATCAAGTAAAAAAGTGCAGCTGATGATCAAAATTATAGTGTACAAACATCATACAAGTAATTTTCAGCTGATATTTTGCAGCATGTTTTGACTAGGCCTGCTCACATTTTACTTAAGGTATTTCTGCATTTTAATACAATTCAAAAGTTGTTTTTAGCAAGGGATGAAATTCATATTCTCTTTGCAAAGTTTGTCATTGTGATAAGATTTTTCAAACATTTTTTTAATACTGTAACTAACAGTATAATAAAATGTTCATGGGACAATATAAACAATCAAAGGACCGGTAATATGTACACTTCAGGTATTTTCTATCCTTACCATCACATGAAAGCTAGTCTTCCAAAATCACAAGTATATCACTTAGAATAATGATTTACCAAATTTTTGCCAATTAGAATACAACAAAAAATTTAATTCCCTCCTGCTGAAACTTCTGTTAAAGTTTTGAAAAGAATATTTTAATTTCTAATAGTTGATTTTTAATTCAGCAATTCATTTGAAGTACATATTTGATGTGGACAGTCATTTCGAAATAAAAAGCCTTTGCCTTTATATTTGCAAAATGCAATGCCAGCTGCATTTTCTTTCTGTGCACATGAGTTCTATTAAATCTGACACTCTCTTGCATACATTCTTTGTTTTTAATACATTAATGCATTGTCACAAAATTGCACAACCTCTATTACTCTTGTAAGTAAGATCAAGAAGAACAAGATGTGGTCCCTTCAGATCACAGAGAAAGCATCTGTCCTCTTTATGACACTTTTTTTTCCCGTTGCTGCTCATTTTTGACACTCTTGTCACTTGTCAGAAATTGGTCTCTGGTACACATATTGCTCAGATGCAGCAATGTAGAGAGGCCCTACTCACTGATAAATGTGTACTCTTATGTATCTCTGTATTATATAGCAGAGATATTATATTATATATACTGCTATAGATATATTATATATATGTATATATATAATTTTATATGTACAGAGATATATCTCTGCATAAAAATACAGCTACGTATGTTGACACAGATGCACTTAGATATATATAGTTATGTCTGGATGCAAAGAAAAAGTTATTCTATAAATCAAATGATGAAATAAAACTTTAAGTGTAATGAAAGAAAACATTTTGTAAACTACTGTTGTGTTTTTTGCTTACACATTATTCTTTTTCACATAGTTTAAATTTGCCTTCTGAGTCATTTGTGCATTAGCTTTTTTAAGACTCATTCTAGTCTTGGCTACCCTTGTTCTGCTGCTTCTGCTTGCAAATGTTCAGCTGCACTTTCTTAAGAGAAAAGGATAATTTTGTTGAAACACACAATTTTAAAACTATAACCAAATGACTTTCCTATATGATTAAAAAACGCCTCATTTTTTGCCCAGTTCATTGCCTTTCAACTTTCTCCTGAGAAATACACATACTTTTTTTAGCCTTTATTGGTGCAAATACCAAAACTTCTACAATACGTGTGGTTGTTTGAAAGATTTTCAACTTCCTGGTCAGAGAAAAATATTTGTAATACATGTCTATAACTTTTAAATAATTTTTTGATTTTCTAAGTTTCCCACTTGAAGAGTAGTTTCTTTTTAATCTTCCCATCTTCCTCCATCTTCTCTCTTACAACATTGGACAGGAGCGAGGTACTGCATTCCATGACTGTATGCTAAAGTGTTCCTGTGCCAAGGAGACAGAGACATGAGAAAAGGAGATCTACAGACAAAGCAAATTAAAAAAAAAAAAAAAAAAAACAACAACAAAAACCCCCAACAACATCAAAAAACTATTAACTTCTGTGCTTTTGGAGTGCACAAAATAACTTTTTCATATATAGTTATATGACTGTGCATGTATTTTTAAAAAAGTTTATTCCTGTTCTACAAGCATAACTAAGATAGATAATCTGTTGATATTTTGTTATAAATCAGTATCTTTTTAGGCTCAATTGAAATGACAGACGCAAGAAATGGCAGTGCCATTCTTGATTGTAATGAAGTGTTTATCATGAAACCTAATTATGAGTATTTAAATGTGAGAGAAGCTGATAGCAAACTACTGATTGGAGTACCAGTCACGTTTGTCTATTGAGCATATACTGTGCAGCAGAAAATCCTGACACTGCATTGAGTTGATAAGGGTGTCTCAGAAACAAAGATGTGTATTATAAATATTCAGGCACCTTTATCTAATCAAATAAGGCCTCCTAAAAAAAGCATATGTGGCATCTCCTGTGTTAAAACTTGTTTCACGCCTGTCTGCTTGTGAGTCCTCCATAAGATTAGACGTCAAACCACAATGAGACATCCAGGTTAATTTAACAATAGTGATCAGTTAAGTAGGAAGGAACATAGGAAGGGTCTTACATGAGCACAGGGTATTTCTTACTCAGTTTTCTAAAAGCCCCCCCTGTTTTGTCACACCAGAGGGAAAAATGTATGTAAATGTAGCAGATGTGTTGAGCATCAAGAGAAAAGATATTGAAGAAAAAACTGATATTAAGCATGAAATATATAAACTAAATTTAAATTGACTAGTTTTTGAGCCAAATGGCCAAGCAAAAGCATTGAACATAATGCCTTCTTGAAATTTGCTTCACTTAATCTCACTTAAAAATGGTTTTTACATTTTCTTTCACGGGTGATTATTAATTTTTTTCATCTTCATATTTTTCTGCTGTTTGTGATGGTACATATAGTCTAAGTAGTTTTGAGAGGATTTCCTTTATGTTTTTGGAGATTAAACTTAATTTCAACTTGACCTGAGTGGCCTGGTAGTTCCATTACATTTATAAGATCCATGGTTTTTTACACCTTCTGACTCAAGGATGCTATTGATATAGGAGATAAGAAAGCTGAGCAAGACTAAATGATCTGTTTCCAAGAATTCTCCTGTTTTGTATGGATTGCTGGGGAAAAAAAAAATATTGGCAAGTTATTACCTGGTAGCTTTTCAGCAGCATGCCATTGAGAGTTACTGTGGGAACTAACAAACCTCAAAATTTTCAGTTTTCCTGCTTCTTGTATTATCCCACTTCATTTCTGTAACTCCCTATTACTTCAGTTCTGTGCTCTTTTATACGTTATTTAGTGGGAGCAGAACATCAATAAAAGAAGAACCATGTTTTGTGGGTTTAATCTGCCGTCTTTTGCCAGACTCCTTTAGATCTTTAGGCTCAGCCTTATGGGACATAAATACTGAAATACAGAGTACCTCAGTACATTTGCTTTACTCACACAGTTCTTTGAATGGATTTCACAAAACTGAATTAGGCGTCCAAGTAAATCAGAGTGAGAATTAAGATTATCTAAGGGTCCCTATAAGATCCTGCTGTTAATTGTTGCTTTCTAATTCTGAAAAGGTTTTTCAGTAATCCATCAGAGTCCATTATAAAGCAGTATGATTGATCTAAAGTCTGTCATAGCAAGAAAGAGATAAACCACTGTCAAAATACCAAACAGGTGTTTGGAATTACTGATACCATCTGAAACAAGACAAGCAAGGAGATATCTAGCAGCACTATCACGCACAGCTTTTCCTTGCCAGGGAGAGCACACATGCTGTATTTAAACAGGCATTTTGTTTTTTAGTGCTTTCTAAAAAGGATTTTTAGTTGTGTTTTTTTTTCAAATGCCTTCAGTCACTAGTCTGGACTGAGTCAGATGGCAGAAAGCCACTGCAGTCAAGAGTCAAGTAATTCTATCCCTGCTTATAGATTGTAAGGTAGGAACTCAAGAGTATGAGCCTTTGATGATACAAAGTATGTTGATATTTTTGCCAAATGCATCAACATGCCCTCCATATAATTTAATTCATTATTCAAAAAAGAAAAATAATATTTCTATAAAATAGCATATGCAAGTAGTAGTAATCTTTATTGACAAACTGGTTTTAGCTTTTGTTTCCTGCCATAAAAGCCAGTTCAAGGAGTTTAAATTTATTTCTCATCTTACTAAGGAACTAACCTGAAATTTTATTATTGTATAAATTATATAGGATAATTAATATTATTGCATTGATATTGAAAAATAGATATGTGGAGAAAAATATTATCAGGAAAGGTGCATAGTTTAAAAATATGGGTTTATTGAATTTGTTTTAACTGTCTCTTAAATTTGTGCCTCTTTGTGTTTCCACAATTCCAGATTTCAGACTGAGCTTAATTATGATGTTTTGGAAGTTCATGATGGACCAAACCTGTTATCTCCACTTCTGGGTTCTTACAATGGTACACAGGTCCCACAGTTTCTGTTTAGCAGTAGCAATTTCATGTATCTTCTCTTTACAACTGATAACAGTCGTTCCAACAATGGATTCAAAATTCACTATGAAAGTAAGTACTTCTGTGTTGTATGATTTGATTTCCCCTCCCCTTCAATGCTTACCCTAGTCATGTACAAATGTCATCTTGGGTAAATTCCTGTTATTTCCCAATCTGAGAAGGATTTAGTAATGTTAAACCGCAAAAAGGATGACCACTAACTTTATTTATATTTAATATCATTGATGTACTGCTCTGTGCTTTAAGAATCAAAAAATGACAATGAGAAGCAAATGCCTTTCTTCTGGAGGCTGCTTTTATGTCTTAATATTCTTATATTTTATACAATGCATTTTTGTGGGTGTAAAACATGAGATCAGGAAGTTTATGAAAATCTAAGAAAATAACCAAATTAGTGGTCTGATTGATGTATCTACAGCTCTAACTGAAAGTGGGGGAAAATGCAATTTGCATAATGACCTGAAAATCAAGAAAGGAAATTGGTTGATTATGGATTTTTAGGGTTCTAAAAACCTGCCTCTATGATTTCTTTTTTCTCACATAGAAGTACTTGTATGTCCTTATTATAGTCACATAAACTATGCTGCAGAAAGTGTTTATAAGATTTCATACTTCATGAATTATTAAAATTCCTATGTTGAAATACTGTAATTCAATTTACATTTTGTCTTTCTAAATATAATTCTGTTGCAATAATTCCTACTTATATGAGAAATAATATTTTTACTGTAATCACGATCTTATTTAATTAGTAAAGGTCATAGGCATGTTGTTTGTGCTTCTACTTGTTGGAATTACCACCAAAAAATTTCCAGATGTTCTTAATTTTTAACATTATTTTTTGCAATTTTCACTATTCCTGGCCACTATAAGGATACTAAAACTAATATGCATGGGGGTGATATTGCCAGATAAATTTGCATTGAATGCCAGTGAATGATAAATTCAGGCTGTTTATTGAAAAAAAGAAAAAGATCTCTTATTATACTAAAGGTATTACCTGTCCTAGCAGTCACCCACAAACTTCCATTTGTATCATCTTGACATTATGAACAAGTGATGATTTTGTTAAGTTTTCATCCATTCTGGAGTTTGAAGGAAGGCTATCTTAACACATCAGGAAAACTAGATAAAGATTGCCAACCAAGACCACTAAACTAGAAAGAGTAAATAATGTGAAATGGTAGAAATTAAACTTTGGGAATGTGAACAGCAAAAAGAGGAAATCTGCATTTATTACAAATAATAAACAGTTTCAATTAAATAAAGGTGGAAAGGAAACCTGAAATTTCTTTATAAATAAATTCTAGGATTTCATTATAAAATCTTATTTTTTGTAAAACTGATCCACACCCCACAATTCTCTACATTAATGGAGAACAAAAGCGAAATTTATACTATCAGAGAGCAAGGAAAATATTTATCTTACCATTTGTACACAAAAGAAACAATTTTCAGTATTTTCTGTTTAATAGCCCTGTTTATACACAGTAGTCTAGTATTCATTTTATTTTTGCTTAATTCTTACTGGTTTCTCATCTTGTATTATCCAGTAACTATTTTTGGGAATACAAATAATAAGGATCAGCGGTCTCTCCTCATTTCTTCTCCCTTAAAATATTGTATTGAAAGCCAAGATCTTTTATATGTTCTTAACTTTTAGATTAATTAGATCTAAAAGATGCTAATTAGATCTCTCCAGAATGAATTTCTTTGTAAGGAAGGATTTTTTCATTACTTCTGTGTAGGAATAAAAGGAGTAACATCCATTAAGAAATCTTACACTGAATATTTCTAATAATTTATTAACTTCAGTATCATTTGTAGAGGGTTGGGTTTTTTTCATTATTATTATATAATTTACTTCTTTATATGAGCTTTATATATTAACATCTCAATGGGAAATAATCTAAAGGGTTTAATTTTTAGCACACATTGAAATTCCCTTTATCAAGTCAACTTGTCTTTACTCTTTGCTGCTATTCTTTATCTTCTCAATGTCTCATATATCAAATAACACTAGGTATGAGTGTGTTTTATGTATATTATTGATCTACGTAAATATTTAAAATATAAGTATCAAAAAAATGTAAACAATTTCAGCTATGCTAGCAAATTTTAATCAGGAAAAAATAAAGGCTGAAAATCAGAATTTTGTGTGATCATCAAATCTTTTCAATATCAACATCAGGTACAAAATCATTTGATGTTACTGAGACAGGATCAAACTAAATATCCTGTAAATTATGGGATATTTGTCTTATTTTTCTCTGCAACAGTGGCAGGATTCAAACTGTGATCCTTGGTATCTTTTAATGGTAACACGGAGAAGAATAGTGAGAAGACAAATCACTGTAAATGTGCAATAATGAAGCCTTCACCTCACAACCATCACAACCAATTACTTAAATTAATTTTTAAAAAATCTATAGGTTCTTTAGTAACTATTCTCTTTTCCTTTTTTTTTTTTTTTAAAATTTATTTATTTATTTATTNNNNTTTATTTATTTATTTTTTATTTATTTTATTTAATCTAGGTGTAACTGTTAATACTTACTCTTGCTTGGATCCTGGCATCCCAGTGCATGGACGTCGTTATGGACATGACTTCTCTATAGGTTCCACTGTCTCATTTAGTTGTGATCCAGGTTATAGGCTGAGTCATGAGGAGCCTTTACTATGTGAGAAAAATCATTGGTGGAGTCACCCACTCCCAACTTGTGATGGTAAGGATGAACAGATTTAGTACAGAATACTTTAAAATGTACAAGTTTTGCCAAGCTATTATTAGTAAAAATTGGTTAAATGCCAAAGCCTGTAAAACCTATATTTTTAGGAACAAAAAAGAATAGTTAGGGGAAATAAATGTCATATATCTCTGTGATGAGACATATGATCATAAAAGCAGAGAATGATATGTAGCTATTTAATCCTGTAGATTATTGAAGGTATGTCTATCTGAATTTATGTAACTGTGAGCTAACTGATTGCAAAATATGTGTATATCTGATTGTAAAGCACTTATTACAGCTTAAAAATATTTGTGTTTGGGTATCCATCTATGGACATAGATTGCTGACATACAAAACATGAAATGAAGTTTATTTGCACCTGACTCAAAAACTTCGTTTACTCCTGTTTCACGATGATCACTCTATTTCTAGCTTGACACCCTTCAATCACTGTGGAAATTTATTAGGACCATATTATGTGTGGTGATTATTAAACCAGACAAAAGTGGGACTGAGTAACAGGTCTCCACCATATCATTAAATCTGAAAAATTGTCTAACATTTTCAGTCATCTCTTGTAATCTGAATTGTTCGTTTTAATGCTTTCCCAGTTGGGGTCATATCAATTATATGTACTATTAAGAAAGTAGATTGTAATGTTCATTCAGTTACATTATTTGAGATGTTTACTTCTTAAAACAGTTTCCCTCCTTGGAGCATAGTGCATGTTTTTGATGTTAAAAATGTTTTCAGAAATAATACAACCTTTTAATTCTAGGGTAGTATTTAACCAGAGAAAATCTCCTGAGCTTTTATGAGCCACAGAATACATGATACTGTATTTTTCTAATGCAGTTCTTAGTGTCTCAGGACACTCTTTTGAAAGAAAAATCTGAATGAAGACTGATGAAGAAACTCACAGAATCCTGTGTGATTTGCCATATGGAAGACTATTAATTCCCACTGCATTACTTTCTTTAGAAAATAGTATTGACTTTGTTAGCCTTCAGATTGTTTAGTTAGGAAACGCTTTAGGTTTTTATATTTCAGGAGGTTGAAGGTGTCAGTATAGGATAATACACAAAATCTGTGGTGGTAGAAAGGGACGTGAATAATCACTTTGCTGAATATGGCCCTCTGTAGTTCTGCAAGCCCATTTTCTAAAAGATTCTACATCTCTGTCAGGTTCTTGCAATGAAGAATTGCAAGGTTCTCACAGTTTGCAGTCAAGGGGACTATATTTTGCTGAATAGACCACAAAACTAGGATCTGTTTTCTAATGGTGATAGGCACTAGATGATAACCATGTAAACAAACAGAATAAGCACACTCCCTATAAATACTGGGCTCTGTTGTGAAATGGACTTACATATTGTGAGCAGTTTCTTCCTAAGCATGCTGAACTAGCATGCAATTCATTAGGAAAATGAGGTTTCTTTTTCTCCAGAGCACATTGATAAATGGCAATTATCCATTCAATAAATACGTTGTAAAGGTAGGATTGAGTACATTTATTCTACTAAATTGAATCAGTTTATGGTTGATGTAATTTTAATGTAATTGCTGAATTTCTTCTCTGGTAGAATGTTTTTTAAAACAATCCAGAGTCCTTGCACCTCAGGCAAAAAAGGGCATTTGCTTAATAGGCTGTTCTTTGCATAAACTAGGAGTATGGGTTTGTATTAATCGTATCACTAATAAACACATCAGTCAGTATTACTGCGCATTCAGAATGTTACTCTGATGGTTTCTGAGAAGACAAGTTCTTTTTTGATTGTTCTTTTTGATAATTGCATCTCTTTTTTTTATAATTACATCATGTAGTGATGTGGAGACAGACCATGGTAACTGTGCAGATAGGTCATAGCAACTCATGAATGGATGTGGTTTGGAGAAGTGACTACAAAAGGAAAACTTTTAGACTTCTTAAAGGAAGTTCTTCCTCAAAGTAGGACATGGTTTTGACTGAAATTCTATATTTTGAAGGAGTGTAAACTAAATTTTCCATTATGTGTTCGATGTTGCACAGATAAACATCACAAAAAAGAGCTAAAATAGATGGTTATGAGCTTTGCTGAGAAAGCACTGCTTGTATTGCATCGATACCATTCCCATCTACTAACTACATATGAGTCACTTTTTACCAATGTATCTGCAAAGCCCTGAATTTCTTAACAGTCATCACCACCCAGTTCTTAACTAAAAAGACCAAACTATATCTTATAATGTCCTTTCTATATGAATACTGTAAGAGCATTTTGCTTTTAAGCTTAGAATATATGTGAGAAACCCTGTTCTACCCAGTATATGAATTATTGTAGTAATCTCATCAGAAATTACAGGAAAATGAATGTAAAAGTTAGATACCTACTTAAGAGTGTAAAGCACTCTTTATTCCCTTCATCATAACATGAAATTGAATGCTAATAGATAATTCTTATTCATTATTTGAATTAAAAATAAATATTGTCATTCCCCCTGATCTTCATTTACTTAAGAAAATTAATAAATAGAATGAAAATAATTCAAGCAAGATAAAAAACCTTTAATGTTTATATTGGAAACCCCTAGATGTCCAAATGAATTAGCAAATATTACTTATGCAGTACATGAGGAACGTATTCAGGGAATAATGCAGAGGTGTTATGTCCTTTCTATTGACATCTCTAAATAAAAATTCCATTAAAATACAGCTGTTAAAAAAACTGCTTCAAATACTTATAGGCCAGAATTGAAAATGGAGAGCATGTCTGGTCTATTTTTGATTTAAATGAGAAGGTCAAAATGCAAGTTTATAGTGTGAGTAATCTAGGCTACACTAGTTTATATTAAATTAGTCTCTTGTGTAATATAGCTCAAGTCCAAGGTTTCTTTCTTGAAGCAGAGTATGTTAATTTGATATCCATATCCTTATTTATTTACCCTTATTGAACTACATCCCATTTCAAAATACATTACATTACATTTTCAATAATTAGGGAAGACAAATGCTGAAGTTTCTTGGTCTGTGAAGCACAGTATATAAGATTCGAACTCTAATTCACTCTTTCAATAATTTTAATGTCTATTTTATATGCCACTTTTATTATCCAATTGCACAATAAATGAAAATCATCTCAGAATTACATTTTTAGTTGGAAGTTAGAGTCAATTAAACAAATGAATGTAATGAGGCCTCTGTGTGTTTGTGCACATATATATTTGTATTTAGACATAGATACACTAACATATTTCCATATAAATAGATTTTTCTCTTTTTTTTCTCTGCAGTCCTTTCTACACTAGCATATGTTATTAGTCTTCTTTGATGATGCTTGAAATCTAAAGCTAATTGTTATTACTAATCAATCATATTTGTGTGTTTTCTCTTCCCATTACCACTGAAAACCAAATAGTTTTCAATTATGTGTACTTACAACAAACTAAACTTAGGGAAAAAAAGGTTGGGTTTTTTTTGTGGGTTTTTTTTGTTGTTGTGGGGGTTTTTTGTTTGTTTGTTTGTTTGTTTGTGTTTTTTTCCTGAAAGCTTTTCTAATTCTTAAGAGTATTTTATCTTTCCTGAGAAAATTGAGATACATTATTGTATGTTAGTGTCTTAGTGTCTGAGTTGAGGTTGGTGGTCTGTGGCTAGTCTCCTGAAAAATCTTTACGTAAGAAAATAATGGGTGATACCATTTGAAAATGTGAAAATTGGTAATTTCAGACATTGCCATCACAAATTAGGCTAAAAAAGTAAAACACTTTGGGGATTTTTTTAAAGTGCATTACTAATGAACATTCCATGTTGAAATACATCGAGAAATACATTTATATATACATCTATTTC
>VXBB01012040.1:64973-106667 GCA_013399915.1 Illadopsis cleaveri
TTTTTTTTTCCCCTTTTTTTTTTTTTTTTTTTTTTTTTTTTTCCCCAATATAAGTTCAGTATTCTCTTCTCTAGAAGCAGACCTAGGTTAGCATCAAAGCACTTGGATTTGCATTGCTGATTTTTGGGTTTTGTTTAATTTTCTTATAGTAACTCCTAGAATTCCAGAAGCAGCCTAGGCCCTGATACTTCCCACAGAATGAAAAATCAGTGGGAAAGAATTATATAATGACTGATCACAGAAGCTGAAGGACAGAAGGCTTTTAAGGAAGAGGTGGTTATTTCTCGAAGGTAGATTTCAGGAAAAAGATGTAATACTGATTTTAACTCTTCTGTGAGAGGTTAAATAATGTTTAGGACACAAATGGAAGGTAGTATTTCCAGGTAGCAAAGTTTTCTAGAAATAATGTGTCCTAGATCCTTTCAAATGAAAAGTTTTAGTACAAAACCTACTTTTAGGTTTTGTTGGTATTTTATATTAAATATGGAAGTTACCGCATCGTACTCTTGTGCAGAAAGAAAGAGCTAGAGAGGTATAAGATTTAATGTTAGGGGAAGGAGACAGAGATAGATGTCATAAGAGAAATTGAATACAAAGAGAGTAAGCTGGTAAGAACACAAAAAGGAGAATTATATTGTAACACTGTAAAGAATACAGAAAAATAAATGAAAGGGAGAAGAAGGAAGGCAAGTTCAATTCTGAATTTCATCAGTGTTCTCTGTGAGGGCATGAAAAATGTGACAAGGTATGCTGATGTATTCCTCTAAGAAGGAGTTATTGATAACATAAAAATAAGGCTTCAGATACAGAGAACTGTGCTGATCTGTGATCCCCTTATTCTATTTTGTACAAATAGTGTGATAGTTTCTCACCTAGATGTTAAATCACTCTGACTAGTTGTCCCATTTAAAACTTCTTAAAGCGTTAAAGTGGCAAAGTGTACCTCTCAAAATTATTGCTCCTGCTGTTCCACAGTCTCTCATTACCAAGTGATGCCATTGTGTCAATGTAATTTGATTCTAAATATCCACCGAGAAAAAGCTTCCTGAACTTACTGATACTACACCACATGCTACATTTGCCTTTGTTACCTCTAGGTATGATACATGGCTTTTAGAGTTGTGGCAATATAAGGGACTGTGTATTTTTGTTCTTCTGGATAAGCATGGAAGACTAATAGAAAGTGTAAAGAAACTGTTAGACCTGTAGTCATTTATCTTGCACTCAGTCTGAGAAGTCATTGGATAACAGCACAAGATTTATAATCTGAGAATGGAAGGCAAGTTGCAGAGATGGAGAAGAGTTTAGCTTAACGGAGTAGCACATGACAGAAAATTATGTAAATTTGACAGTAAAAACAAGGTCAGATTAAGCCACATTTTTCAGGATTCTTGAAAGACATTTTATTACAATTTCATTTCTCTTAAATTAAAAATGGGATTATGAGGAAAAGTACTTGGGAAGTTTTGGGAAGTTTAGGGCAGTTTTGGTTGGGTGGTTTGGGTGGGTTGGGTTTGGCTTTCTCGCCCGAAATTTCAGGTGGTGGTTCTGGTGGTTCGAGAGAGTCTTTTGTGCCCTCTGAAGGCTCTGAGTCAGACACGAGAATGAAACAGAGTCTTCAAGGTCTTGTTTTTTCTTGGTTTCTCGCGTGTTTATTGTTTCTTATCTTACAATTTTCTCTGTGCCCGGCTGAGGTGTTCACAGCTGCTCGGACACAGGACGACTCCCCCCATAATGGGAGGTCGCTGCTTCTTATACAGATAATAACGTGTCTATTATTTACAATTCTGTGCCGATGCCTATTACCTATACTAAAGGGGTCATTTCTACTTTGACCCAATCTCCTTGAACTACTTTGTGCCATTATCACATCAGAAGTTGGAGGCCAAGGGAGAACAAGAAGAACTCATGGTTCCACCCTAAATCCTCCATCTCGTCCAGTATTCACCTCCATTCTAAGAACCCCAAAAATTACAAAATTTTCCACCTGGTGATAAACTACACTACTGTCTATCACACCTTTATGACTTGTAATTCTTCTCTGTGTTGGAAGTTTTTCTCATGGACTGAAATCAAAGCCTGTGTCTTCCTGGGCTCTGTGCCAGGGTCTCAAACCCCCCTGCACAGACCCCAGACCCCCCTGACTGGGATTCAAACCCTCTTTCTCAGGTCCCAGGCCTCTCTGCCGAGGTCTATGACCTTCCAGGGTGCCCAGAGGGGTGCCCTGGACTCCGACAGTTTGTTTTTTCTTTTCTTTTTTAGAAAATGAGGTAGCTTTTTTGTGATTTATCTTTTTTTCTTAAAACCTCAGCTAGAGAAGTACTTAAAAGTTAGGATAAATAAAAGCTGAAATTCTCAATGTTATAACATTTTTTTGTTTGGCTGTTGAGAAAACCCACCATATATAATGAGACTCCTGAGAAAACAAATTTGCAGAAATAGAATAAACAGGGGAAGACATAATAGTACAAATGTGGATATTTAAAAGCACATATACACTGATACATATATGCACACGTATTTATAGACTCACATTCTTGTTTATTCAATGTCATGCAACGTTGACTTGAGGAAAGGTAGCTGGAAAGCTGCTCATTGGAAAAAGACCTGGAGGTGCTGGTTGGCAGGGGCTGAACATGATCCAGCAGTGAGCCCAGCTAGCCAAGAAGGCCAGTGGCATTCTGGCCTGGATCAGAAATGGTGTGGCCAGCAGGAGCAGGGTAGGAATATATCTCTGTACTCAGCACTGGTGGTTCTGTGTCCAGTTCTGGGCCCTTCAGTACAAGAAAGACATCGAGGTGCTGGAGCATGTTCAAAGATTTGACATTAGGAGAAAATTTCTTCATGGAAGGAGTTATCAGTCATTGAAAGAGGCTGCCCAGGGTAGTGTCATCCCTGGAGCTATTTATAAAACATGTTGATGTGGCACTTAAGGACATGGTTTGGTTGTGGAATTGGCAGTGCTGGATTAGTGGTTGGACTCAATGATCTTAGAGGTCTTTTCCTACCTAAATGACCTATGATTCTGTAAGTTTTATATTATTGTATGTTATTAAGGAAAAACATTAAGTATGAATGCAATGTCACAATTCGACTTGGACATTTTGGTTCATGCTGCTCAAAGAGGTGCTGGAAAAAAAAATATGGAACGGGTATTTGCTCCAAGTAGGAAATAGTGTGTGAAATCCTCATACTTTGTACGTGTTGGCAAAAGGCTATTAATTCTTTAAGCTCTTCCTGTTGTACTGCATGAAGAAGATAACTGTCCTTTTATGATAATAAGTCACAGGCTTACTTAATTTAAATTTCTAACAGTTAAGTTCTATGTCACAGTGAGCTAGTCAATTAGGACACTTCTGTATTTAATGGAAAAATGCATATATCTTCAGGATACGAGTCATTGCACCCTGAAAAAGTATCCAAAGCAGATGGAATGAACTATCCTCTGAAGGCACCTGTTTATCATGTAATATCCAGTGGGTTAATACAGTCCCCAGACAAAGTGTCTATGGGAGACTGAGTGGCTAAGGTTTACATAGTTAACATTTAGAAAAATTAATCCCATACACATAAATGGGTTATTCTAATGAGAGGGAGAAAGAACTTTGTTCTGGATGTCTCATTTTCTGCTCTATTTCATGGCTAGTATAATTTCAACTTCAGAACATCAAGGAGTATCTTCTACTGGCTTCTAACTAGAGAGATGGTTTTTCCTTTAGACTATTTTGAGTCTTTTTTCTACAAAGTTTTGTAGTTTCATGTCAGACTGCCAAGAAAAAATATATAACTTCTAGCTCCAGAGTGCTGTGAGGTACTTTCTTATGCACACATCTTTATGTTACAACTTTATACTGCTATTACATAATAACAGGTAATTAAATGCATAGATTTAGTCATGATGTATATTTTCTGTCTGTATATGTTGAATTCCTAGGAAATGCAGTTTCTGTGTTTGTATATACTGTTTTAAATAACGATATTGCAATATAAATATATGTGATTTTAATTTTACTCTTCAAATGTATCTAAAGTTTTAGAATTAATTTTTCATTTGTGTTCTTGTGGACCAGCATTATGATGCTTGAGGGTCCATTACAACTTGATATAATTTTTTTCTTTTTTTTTAAATTAACTAGAGAATTGAACATTTATTTTAAATATAGTTAATATGTCTATTAATTATTATTATGAAGAGGAATGGAAACACCTACTGACAATAATTATTGCATTTCATCTGTGATTAGAATGCAATTTAAATATATGGTGAAATGAAATTTGTGGAGTATCAGTGGTATGTTTTAAAAGGTCTATTATGGGATCAGTTAATTAACCATCCCTCAACAGTCTGGATTGTAGCATAGAGAAGCGACATTTTACAGTGTTATGTCTTCCTATCTTCATTTCAGATTTTAAATATTCCCCTTATATAGAAAGGCACATGTGAGGCAGAATGAGAAAGCATCTACCTGAACAGATCTTTTAAATTCTTCCCCAGAGAAGACACAATCTGTCACACAGCATATATTAATGTGATTAGAATATTTTCTGAAGAAAACCAAATTGTACAGCTACTGCTGTAATATACCTTGGGGTTTTGCTAAGAAATGTCATGGCAATCTGGAAAATTGATTGAAACATTCCCTTGAGTTAAACCTTGAGTCTGATGTTTGAACAATACTCAGAGAAGCTCTACTGTGATTCACAGAAATTTCATTGTTTTGGGTTACTACCATAAAATTTTCTTTGGCATTTCTGATTTTGTTGTTTAGTATACATGCATGCATAAAAAGGGTCAAAATTAATTTGGAGTGCAGTAAGTGCAACAAATATGAGCTGAAGTTTTTGTCATGTTCTGTGTATATATCACATGGGGGTTTTTAAGAGCTCATTTCATGTGAAAACAACACTATGTCCTATATGAACTAAGTTTAAAAAAACCTAAGACATTTAAGAATTTATTAATTCCAAGCTAAATTTATATACATTAGTTCAAAAGATGTGCAACCCAATCTCAATTCCTGAATTCTGTGTGTGTGATTTTGGCCAATTTATTTTTACACAAACTGGGGGAATAAAAATGATCAAAATAGATGAAAGGCTTTACTCATGCAATTAGTAAATTAAGGATTTTTAAAAGCCAGAATAAATCTTTTGGATTATTTATTTTTACCATAACCATAAAATATAATCTCATCCAGTACTTTCTATATCAGTACTACTAAGTAAGAATGTGTTTTTCTGGATCCAGAGGGAGTATGTGATGTGCGTGGAGTTTTAAAAAGAGAAGGAGATATCTACTTGAAAAAGCAGAATGGTTCTCCAGTCTCTTTAAAGGGAAGTAAAAGGCAGAGGTCTCCAAGATCCAAGGTTTTTCTCTAACTGCTCCCATCTGTATGTCCAGCCGATGGCAAGACTAAGCATGTATTCCAAAGATGCCAATGTACATGGCTGGTTATACAGATTAACGAGAGGCAAGTGTCTTATTGGCCCACATAGAAACACCAGCAGCACTGAAACAGACATGAGCACCACAGGCAACCAAATCCTGTTTCTCCATCCCAGTTGAGGGGAAAAGGAGTCTGTTAGAAGTGACACTCATATATGTACATGCCTGTGCTCCTCAACTTTCGATGTTCTGACCCAGGAGCTGGACTCCAGATTCTCCTCCTAATGGGTTCTGCCTGGTCTGTGACCAATGGCCCTTTTTCTAGTTGTCCCCTGATCTCATCCTGCTCCCCAGACAGTCCATACTAATGTTCACTAGTGGTCACCCATATGCTCACACTCTGGACAGAAGACACATTTGCACACTAGTCAGGAGTAGAGTTTTAAAATAATAGAGCACAGGCTGCACTGGTTAGGTGCAGGGATTATAGAGCCTTTTCCCACATTTTTTTCACTCTTACCTAGCATGATTTCTTCCCTTATCTTCCTTTAGCCCAAAATATCTCAAAAAAAGTTTTGAGTTCTACAACTACCATTTAAAAAAAAAAAAAAAATCTCATCTTCAGTTTTACTTAATCTCACAAATTCCCTCAAGTACTTCATGGTAAATTTCTAATTATTATGAGACCCAAAATCAAATTCTTTCTCCCATTATAATGAATTACTAAGATTTAACTACTTTAAGATTACAGTAGCACATTTAATTTACCATCAGACGGAAACATAAGAATTCTGGTCTTTGTTGGTACCTCCACTTAATCCTGCTCATTAAAGCTTATGCATGTGTGTATACCATTCATTACTTCTCTCATTTCCTGTCTTTGCTTCCTGTACTGAAAAGTCCTTTACCAGGTTCATAAACCAAGTGTCCGTGCATTCCAGATACCCATACAAGCTGTATTTCTTAGATGTGATTGAGTTGCATTAACATAAATGTTTAATGATATTCAGACAACCTCAGGAAAAAGCAAAAAACAACAAACCCCCCACAAAAAAACCAACCAAACAAAAAAAAAACCCCAAAACAAAACAAAAACAACAACAAAAAAAACCAAAAAACCAAAAAAGAAAAACAAAACAAACCCAAACCTAAACAAAACCAAAAAGCCCCAAACAAAGAAACAAAAAAAACCTCCAAACACACAAAAACCCCAAAACCAGTAACAGGCAATTGTACTGAGAACTTCTAAAGCTGCACGTGAGGCCTAGAAAAGGTAACCTACAACACCTGAAGAGGCACAATATTTCTATATTTAGACAGCTGAGTCAAGCAGAGTATATCTACCTTGGATTTTATTACCATATTTGAGAAATTTGGGGCTGGTGATGGCAGGAGTAGGGTGAGTGGTGCAGTGTTGGGTCTATAAGAAGGGGAACTATTTCTTTGCTTTTTTGATGAAATTATGTTTACTATTAAAAATCTGTTTGCCATGAGACTAAAGGTCATAAATCTTCATCTGCTATGTTAATCTGCAATCACATGAATGGATCATCCTATTACATCATCAGATATATTTGAGGAGACTGAATCATTGGTTTATAACTTACATGATAAAACTGAAAATGGTATTACACTAGAGGTATCCCTAATCACTTAAGCTAGTGAATGGATTCTTCTGTTTGTTTTTCTTGGCCTTTCTGTGCATTCTACCAAAAGATCATCATCTAATTTTAGTTAAAAATGGAGGAATGATTTAACTGTCTTTTGTGATCTTTAAGTCTTTTTATTGCTATTGTGTTCCAGGAGATACCTTCATTTCTAGTTGTGTGATTTATATATATGATGATTGGCAAAAAATTGTACTGTTGACATATGTCACATCTTATTAGGAAACTTTCCCTTTTTTGGGAGGAATTGGTTCTGCTACTGTATGTGCCATTAGAATTTAATATCATATATTTTATAATCTTTCCTTTCATTGCTGCTGTTCAAGGTTATTGGTGATTGTAAGAAATAAGGTTTACCTTTTTTATTCTGCCATTAACTGTTTGTAGTTTTGAATATACATAATGCATCATTGGATTTTACAAAACATGGAAGCATATATCTTTAAATTTTATAAATCAGTTGTCCATATTTTGCAGCTAAAGGCAAAAGTTAGAGATGGTGTCAAAATAAAACCTGCTGCAAAGATATTTCAATTCCAAAATCAGGAGAAATATTAATTTTTAGAAAAATGGGATTATCTTCATTTTCCAAATGATGATTCATAATGCAATGCATGAATTTTAACCTTGGCTCAGTTACATGCATGTTAATAGGGTGATGTTGCCGTGATTCTTTAGCCTTCTGATTGTTTACATTCTTGAACTGGAGATTCTCACACATGTAACCAAAACAAGTAGATTGTTTTCTCATACCTCTCTGTGATGGACTTCTGAATTGACCACTGGGGTCAGAGAGGTGGTCCTCCTGTCCTCCAATCCTTGATCAAATTCCAAATCCTATTTAAACCCAAAATCATAATAAACTGCCCTTCCTTCTTTGCTTCACTTCAACCTGACCGGGTGCATGTCATTCTTTGGTGTCGTCAATTGCGACAGGGTGATGTGTAAATCTAATTCTACTTTTTCCAATAGGTGTGCAGTTCACCTTCTACACATTTCATTTGGAGGATCATCATGACTACTTACTAATAACAGAGAATGGCAGTTTCACCCAGCCATTGGCACGTCTGACTGGCTCAGAGCTTCCTTCACCAATCAATGCTGGTCTCTATGGAAATTTCAGAGCTCAGTTGCGATTTATTTCAGATTTTTCAATATCATATGAAGGATTTAATATTTCTTTCTCTGGTAAGGAAATACCTGTAATATCTAGCTCCTGAAAAAGTTGCTATTTGGTTTTTTTTTTTCTGTATATTATATTAAAAAAAAATTGAAATTATTTTTATGAACACATATACTGAAAAATTATATTAAATAAATTTTTTCCTAAGCACAATAATTTCAAAGCAAGTGAACCTCTGTGCCTTTACAGAGACAAAAGACACATCTGTGCTACATGATAAATAAGATGGCAGTAAACTGTAAGACAGTTATTATCAAGTGAGGGGAGGAAACAGAACTAGTCTAATTTCAGTAACTGAAATTGCAGATAAGCTAAAGTGTCAACTATTTCATTTTTTTGTGCCATTTTTTAAGTTTGTTTTATTTACTGGAGTTATACATGGCTTTTATAAGAATAATAAATCATACTGTATCATGTATCTTTCAAACATTGTGAATGTATTAATTTGCCTTATTTTTCAACATAATCTAATTATCAATTTAACATTCACACAATAATTTTATTTTAAAATCTGATTCCTGTATTGAAATTCAGATGGAAATATACAGAAATTACTAGACTGCAAGATTACATATATGACTGGTAGAGAATGTGTTCTCATACAAACTGACTTGCTCTTGTTTGCAGAGTATAACCTTGAACCGTGCGAAGATCCTGGGATCCCACAATTTGGTAGCAGAATAGGATTTAATTTTGGCGTTGGAGATATTCTGACATTCTCCTGTTCATCTGGATATCGTTTAGAAGGAGCTTCAGAGGTTATTTGTCTTGGTGGTGGACGACGAGTGTGGAGTGCACCTCTGCCAAGGTGTGTGGGTACGTGGTCAGCTGCTTTCATTTGCTTGTATGTGTAGTCATTGTCCATGGACTTGCAGATTTAGAGCATGGAAAAGCATGATAATACACCTCTTTTTAATGTACTCTCATATTCTCCATATCTCCTTAGTCAGGTTTTTAACCTTTTTTAATATATTTAGTATTGTAACGATAAGTGAACTTCATAGTCTATACTTGAAAGCAACTTAGATTGAGGGCACAATGCTTACTCTTCTTACTTGGATTAATAGCTTAGGACAACTGGGTATAAATTTAAACCTGCATTTACCTGTTCAGATGTCAGGTAATTGATTTTTTTTGTCAATGCAAGTTTCCAAGTGATACCTGTATTATAAAGTTGTAATTAGAGCACTTAGACCAGATTTATTTCATTAAACTCAGTCCATTTATAGGAGTACAGTCAACTTGGACATCCTATGTAAGAATCATATCCTCAGAATATCATTAGAACAGTTATTCTGGTTTTCAAATGATAGCTAAGATAATTTTGAAGAAACACTCTCTGATGATTCCTACCTAACACTCTCCATCCACTGTAGGGGTAGCCTATATATGTGGCTTTGTTAGATATTTAGCTTTAAATGGCCAAAGACTGTTGATTGAGCTGAATTTTTCCTAAATTATTTGCTTTTCATCCTGTTGAGAACTGTTAACACAATAAGACCTCTAAAAAGTAGAATAGTTAATCAAGTATCTGCATTATTTTTATTTAAGAGTATATATTGCTGAAATTTATTAAAGAATATGTACTATATGGAAAGGTTTATACATGAAAACATCTGTATCAGTGTGCATTTTCAATATTTTTTTCATACTAAATTGTATGTTAGTAAAACATAAATGTCTTTCAGATGTTGATTGCATAGTAACTATGGATTATTTGTGTTCTCTTATTTGTTGTTAGTTACTGTATCAACATTTTTAGGTTCAAACCACTCCTATGCTTACCTCAGTATAAGGAAAATTATGAATTTAGCTTATGCATTAGAAACATTTATATATGTACCTATAGAAGAGATGGTTTAGAAGCTGAGTCAGAGCCATGGATGAATAAAAGTTCTTTTTGTGTTGGGGTTGATGAATTTTTAACCATAAGAATAATAATGAATGGGTGTGCAGTCAGGAAGACAGGTTAATTTTCATATTAAACTGAATAAAATTCAGGAAGTGTTAATATAAAATAAATTGGTAAATCACCAGCAAAAAGAAACTTCCACAGCAGCATAAATGTAAAAAAAAAAAATGCTATATAGCTTTCATGACATAGAAAAATAATGTTTATGTTTGGGGAAAAGAGAAAAGCTGTAACACAAGAAATAAATTCTTTTCTAGTCAACATGTTTTGTCCTTGCTTTTGAAAATAAAAGATAGTCTCAACTAGAATGGCTTCATTAGCAATTCTCCCCATAAGTATCCAGCCTTTGTCAATCTTGTGCTTAATTTATGTGTCACAATAATGAAATTCAAACAAGACAAGAATAGAAATTCCTGTTGACCACTTATATTGGACTCAAAATTTATGTATTGTTACTGTTGTTCACGTTTGGCGTTCTTTGTCAGAATGATTAATGAGATGTAACGCATCTGATATAAACGTGCACTTTCACATACACGCAGCATCAATTGGGAAGAAACCACTGCTCAAAGTATTTGTGTTCAGCTTGTCAACACAAGAATAAAATGCAGTGAAGACAGATAAAGCAGAAGAAGTTTAGTGGAAGGATGGATGCAACAAAGGCCAATGTGTTGGGTTTTGAAACAGAGTAGTCAATCATAATCAATTCTAAACCAAATAATTTGCCAGAAATTTAGAACCTGTCTTTCCTTTTCTTATTTAGAAGATGGAAAAATACTTGTTATTTATTAATTAATGTTATTATTTAATCTATAGAGATAGTATTTTTTTAAAAAAATTGACTTATGACTTAAGAAATGAAATTTTGAAATTAGGAATTATTAAATAGAAAATTAATGTTCAAATAGCAAACAAGTGTCTTTTTACTTATATTTTAAGGCTGAATTTCTCAAATGATAGTATTATCTCAATTAAGTAGGGCTTGATGTTGTGCTGAAACAATTTTTATAATAAAATTTTTCTAAAAAAGCCTAAAGATTTTCCATTTTTCTGTTCAGCATGTGTTGCAGCACTTCTTGGGGTAGATGTCTGTGTCACTCACGGGGAAGTGTGTGATGAAGCATAGTGTGATGGTAGCTGAAACTTTGGTGTGTTTTCCACTCTGTTGGCTAACAAAACAAAAACACACTCTGTATGAGTTACTACAAATTAATTACAACACAGCCAACAGAACAAACTGTTAATAAATGGGTGTATCTAATGATGACAGAAAAGAGTCCATAATCTTTAAATTGCTTGCTTTGAACTTTTCCATGGACAGTGAAAAATAAGTCTCTTTTTGACTCTAAGTAATACATCCTTTAAAAAATACCTACAGTAAATATGAATGTGTGTTCACTTCTGACTTTTCATAAAAGCAAACTCTAAGCTCTGGGTGGTCCTAAGGAATCAACATTTTCCTCAATATGCTAGGGGTTTGTCTCCAGCTTGTAATACAGAGCAGAGAAATCGTCTTCAGTTTGTGAATATGGAGTTGCTTTCATAGGGTTGTAGTGCCTCTGAAATGTTTTGCTGCATTTGGAGCTCAGATGTCTTTGCCTAGTTCTCTGTATAATTTTCAATGCCATAGATAGCTTACAAGAATTTTCCTGTAGGTCTGTTACAGATAGGAACAAACAAGAGCAATTATTATTGATTTAAAGGGAAAAATAGTGACATAGATAAAATTAAACTTTTCTTACAATCAATAATGGAATGAAGATGATTAAAGATCCGTTAGAATACTGTCATTCCTTAGTTTCATGATTTATTTTTATGCTATACTCAAGTGATAACCAAATACAATGTTCATATTCAGCACACATATTTTTTCCTTGGAATTGCTTTTCTTTTCAGTGAAATGTAGAAAGTTGTCTCTACTATGCCAGGATTTCTCATGTATTTTTTTTGTCTCTCCCCTCTGCCCTTTTCCAGTTTTTTTTCTCATTCCTTATAAGGCTGTCCAATAGCCCAGTTGTATTACCTTTCATTATAACTGTCATGTCCGAATTTTTGACCCTAATTGTTTCTATGTCTGTGTAAAATAATCTGTCTTCATAGCTTCCCAGCCATGTCAGGTCTTTTCCCTTGGCTTTCTTAGGGCCATATGGTTTCTTTCCAGACTGCTAAACTTTCACTGGAAGACACTGACTTTAAAACTTTTTTCTTCTGTGCTACTTTCACTTTTTCTATTCATTCTTCTCAGTAGGTCCTAAACACCCTCTAATTCTGGACTTACAGATTTCTAAGGAACTACATCCCTTGAATTATAAAAAGCAGACAAAAAGACATAAAATATCTATAGGCAAACTCATTGATTTCTGTCATTTCTTGCATACTTTTCAGATAATATTGTGCATGAATATTTGCCGGTTGAGATTTTTTGCCAAGGTGTTCACTGGTATAGCTTCTTTGCCAAGCTTTATCTAAGGTGCTTTTCAAAGAACACCAAGAACAGGCATTTCAGAAATGTCTGAAAGGTTATATTGTATGAGAGAAAAAATAAATTCAGCATTAACTGAATATGTGTAAATATGGAATCAAGGAAGGGAAGGTTCCACCACAGATACACCTGTAGTAAGTTCCCTTATTAGCAGGAGAATCATTAGCTACCCTCTGCACATCTTATTCTATATGCCATTAATCTTGCTTCATCTGCATAGCTCTATCCATATCTGTGCATACAAAACATCTAAGATAAAGATTGCTTTTAATATATTTTACTTCAAAAAATGTCCTTTTGCTAGTTTTCAGGTTTCTTTTAATATGTAGAATGTTTGGGCAGCATGAATTCTGAGTTTAAGGAATGTGATATCCACTTGTAAATGTCATTGATTCACCTCAGAACAAATGAATCCTAAGCTTTCTTCTGTTCATCAGAAGTAAATTTATTCCTTTAAATATTTCTTCTGTCGTTTGTGAATATATGTCTGTTATTTTCTTCAGGGATAGGATTCCTGAAAAAAGCAAAAGACAGTCATTGAGGTCTCACCATGTGTTAGTATAATAGCATTATGATGTGACAAGAAGTTTTTAAATATTTCTTATGTGTTTTAAGATTTTGAATCAAGTTTCAATTGTTCCTATTCCCCATGTGGAAATTTTTACTAAGTTCCAACAATTCCAGTGGTTCCTCAGTTATTTTGTGGAGGGGGTTTTTAGTTGTCAGTGTTTTGGCATATTTTTGGTGGTGTTGGGGTTTTTTATAAGAATATTAAATTAGTTTAAAGGGAAGTCATGCACATTGGTAGTTTAAATTCTTCTAATATAGAATGTGGATTTTTAATACAATTTGCCTTGTTAATGTAGAAGCTCATTTGTCATGCTATTTCTTCATCCTCCTTTGATTGATTGCAATGCAGGAGCATATTGTTTAAAGTATATGGGACTCCTACCCATTCTTGTCAGCTGGAGCAATCAGTTATGAAAAATAGCATTAATAATGTAAGTAATTCTTTCTAAGAAAGATTTCTTTTGTATTTGGCCATTGGTCATTTGGCCATTGATGTAGAAATATCACCTTTTTGTAAAATTGTTTGAGGTCATAAATACAGGATCTTCCCAGATCTGGAAATACTGTCTTTCATTATAAGATAAATAGTCATAGAACAGCCAAAGTATATTGAAAACAAGTTTAATACACAAACAGCCACATGAATCTTTTGATGTTCACATCAACTAGGAAGTAGATACCTATATTGCAGATAGATAATTAGAAATTATTCTTAATCATTTTGTCTATATGAAAGGAAATCTTGTACTTTGGAACAACGGAAAAGGAAACCCCACTATTCTTACTGATTGAAGACGATGTTCTTTTTCCTTTTTTTGTTGGCATAGGGTTCCCTGTATTTAACCTGTCAGAATATAAAAACTGCCTGGAAAACTTGTGATAACCTTATGACTCATGCTATTCACAGAAAGAAAGCTTTAGTAACAACTCAGTCCTTTCAGAATTTCTGTGCTATCATCTGTATTGCTGCCTGGTTTTGACAAGACTATATCTTCTGGTTTCTGCCAGCTTTCAGTTGAAGAGCTAGGACATCTGAAGACAAATGACTTAATAAGAAACCATTTGTTGAACACTGAATTGAGATACAGTTTTTGAAGTAACTGTTTGTTTTCAATATAGTACAAAGTTGCTTAAAGATAAAATCGTACTTGGAATGCTTCTACTTATTTGCCCAGTCAAGCTGTTGCAATGCACAGTCTCCTAACCAGCAGATACCATCTTTTCAAAACACAGAACTGCTAGATGTAGCTCTCATCTTTCGCTTCCAAAGGATTGTATTGAAGAAAACAATTTCACTCTGTCTGAATTTTGATCTGTAGGGGCACATTCTGGTTTTTTGATTGATAATTATTTATGGCAAGAATTTAATCAGCTTAAATTGTGAGAAATATTGCAATATTCTATTTTCTTTTATTTTTTTAAAATTCATTTTCAAGCCATTTAATTCACTGAATGAAGAATTGTGTTCAAATGGTTAAGTTACCTGAACAGATGCATTTCATTCCTTGGTTACAATCACAATGACATTTCACTTGCTTAAAGAATTTAAATATACTAATAAACAGCAGTTAAAATTCATCTGTTTTATTATGGAAAGGTGCAATGAACACACATTCATAGCCAAAAGCATAACTTTAATTAGTACCATAATTTATTATAATTATCTTGTTATAGAAGTTTTTACTTTTCATTATTTTTCCTTTGAGGTTTTTGTTTATTTTCCTTTCTAATACTGAAATGAATGTATTATTTCTGCCAAGGTCTGGAAACATTAATTCACTTACTGTTACATCCTTCTACTTTATATTAGGTTGAATTAAAGTCTTTGTGGAAACATATCTGGATGTGGAATATCTTTCCTATTTTTTCTTTTACACAAGAAAAGTGTGTAGGGCAGGTTCTAGGTTTCAGCTGAAACAAGCAGAAGTTTTTAAAAGCCCAAAACTTCATTAATAAAGCAGCCTGATTTTTATCTCTGTTGAAGAGTGAATATTACTAAAATGGAACATTAATACAGTAACAAAATATTTTTAAGTCCTGATACCAGCACTACATATGATTTAAAGAATGGTCACAGACTCTCTGATCCCCTGTAATTTTTCCTTTGCTTCTGAAGTATTCTTTTGTCACCTCTTTTCTCTCTTCTATGTGTCCCTATTTACACATATTCCCTTAATTTTATCCTGATTTGACTCTTAAGTCTTTTTTCATTTTCCACTCACTGTAATGCCTGTTAAAATTATTTTCCAGACATTTTGAAAAAATTGCTTGTGTTTAATATTTGAATTTATTTTAAACTTAAGAATTCCGTTTATATTACTTTTTCCTGACACTTTTTTATTCGGCACTTAAACGCAAATAGAATTATAATGGTCCCTTTTTATCTTTGATCTAGTATTAATATCAGAGAATGGAAAGTAATGCAAGTCCCATGAAGCTCCATGGGATTTTACACAATATAACTGCCTGTTCATGTTTACAGATAGGAGTGGAGATTCTCAGATAGAACTATCTATGCTGTAGTTTGGAATGCCTTACAATATTAATTGTGGACTTTCCAAGTTTGATTTAGCACTTGTCCCAAAATCTAACTCTAATTCCCATTTTTGACTGAGCATGTGTTTGGTGCTTTGTGGTTAGTTGTTCTGCTGTGGTTTTGTAAGCCATGATTTGCACAGACAGGAGGTGAGGAGAGAAGCCAGGAACGAACTGTTGATTTTGTCAGAATTCTGCTGAGAAGCATACAAAAGAAGCAACTGTTGTAGACTGGACTGTGTGCCTCCATGGAACTGTGATGATGCTATGGGAGAAATTCTATTATACTGTGGTTTTTGAGACTGCTTTTACAAAACTAGCTTTCTTGTCTGCTAACACAAGATGTAAAGAATCATGGAATGATTTGAGTTGGAAGGAACCTTTGAAGATCATGTGGTACATCTGTTTGCCATAGGCAGGAACATTTTTTACTCAATCGTGTTGCTCAAGCCTCATTCAACCAGACTTTGGACACTTCCAGGGATGGGACATCTCCAACTTGGAACACAAAATTCTCTCTCTAAATTCAGAAAATCATATTGATAAATACGATGACTTGAAACATAATGACATGGTGATTTCCTTCTTCTTAACAGAAAACCCAGCATGATTCTAAAACACTAGTTAAAAATGTCCCAACAGTGAGCTTACTGCTGTGTTCAGATTTTAAAGAATTGCTTTGAATTATAGTTCTGACATAGGCCAGAGTTGTTGGATCAACTTAATACCATAATTACCTTTTACCTTTTGGCTTTTATATCCCTCTGGAGTGAGAAAAGAAATCTCACAGTCCTGAAATTACGATCATCTTTCTCCTTTCTGTTGTAATTCATACTGACCTCTGCATCTTTGATGTGGCAAATACCCATTTATTTGAGAGTGCAATAAAAGGAAAGCTGTGATCATGTGGAATAGAAGGTTTTCCACTTCTGCCGAGATTGAGTGTATCCAGCTGTTCCGGGACAAAATAATGTCACCTGAATTATTTGGGTACTTGTTGTATATGGCTGAATTAGATGTAGTCATCAAGCATTTGTTCTTTGATCTGTGCCGGATTTGGCTTTCTGTGCAATGTCTGCTTTAGCTGCATACAGAAAGGGTAGTTTATCAAGTTGGGGGGTTTTTGTCATTGCTGTCTTAATTTCATGTAAAAATATATATATTACAATATCCTGAATGTTGCTCAAACAAGTCTGGGTTAGAAACTATAATAATGTTAATAAAAAATAAAACATTTTAGAATAGACACTATAGTTTGCCTAAACATCTTTTCAAACCATTGAGATTACCATGAAGTTTTGCAGAACAGCATTACTTATTCTGTGAAATTATAAATCAGTTAACTTCCCAGGTTAAAACAAATGAGATGCATTCTCATAAGAGTGGGTAAAATAAGTGGCAAGAATATTGAAATAATCCTTAAAACAAACATAAACCAAGAGAATTTAGTGTTGTAGTTAAATTTAAAATTAATCTAAATCAGTTAAAAAGAAAGGAAATATACTTGCACTACATTGGCCACATATCAAGATTTAATAAAAAGAGAAGCAAAGAATTGTAACAGTCCCTCAGTGTCCATTTAAAATATGTGGTAACTAAATGCTAAAAAATACTTAATTAAAATTATGTGTATAGTACAATATATGATAGGAAGTGAAAGTTAGTTAATAATGCCTAATGAAGCACTACCACAAGTGTTTATGTTTCCAGGTTTTTATGTGTGATTAAATGAATTGCCAAAATCTTGAATTATAAGGTTTACTTCTTAAATAATAACTGTATTACTTGAAAATAAGTAAATTAACTTTCTTTTTCCCTGGGAGTTATGTTTTTCCTATTTTTTTTGTTATTGAAATTGGGTTTTTCTACATTTATCTCGTAGCTATAACATAATATTTTCCTACTGTAATTTACACCATTGACTGTGTTGGTGATCTTGGTTAAATAATACCAGAGGAAAAAAAATTTTTTTTTCATTAATCTATGTGAAAATGTATGTACCTACACATATCTATTTATTAATGTGTGTGTATATGTAAATAGATACTCATATAGCTATTTAGAATTCTTCTACTTAAATTTAATTTGGACATCTCTATGAATTTCAGTGTTGGAGAAATTAAAACATACAACAAAATTCAAGGAAGATCCTATGAAACAATATGATTATGAAATGAGTCATTAATATGATTTTAACTTGCAGTGTTTTTTTATATACTTTTATTAAAGTATTGCAATTTAAAAATATTCTTGTAGCCTCCAATCACTGTCATGATCATGTACTTAAAGCTAGGTTTTAGATATTAATAAACATTATTAATGTTGAACTAGGTTACATTAACATTACCATTATCACCATTACTAAAAATATTTATGTGTTCTATTAAAACATGCCTTAACATTTTTTTTAATTGCAGCTGAATGTGGAGCCTCCACGACAAATAATGAAGGAATCTTATTGTCCCCCAATTATCCTCTTAACTATGAAAACAACCATGAATGTATTTATAGCATTCAGGTACAAGCAGGGAAAGGAATCAATATTTCTGCCAGAACATTTCACTTAGCGCAAGGGGATGTTCTTAAGGTATGTAATCATGTAACTTACTTGTTATTTCTGAACTTCTAGTACCTCCCATCATTGAAGTTTTATCTGTCTGCAATAGCACAATACCAGGTAAGTGATTATAAAGCATCTCTTACAAAATATCTTTCTAAAATGATTCAATTTTTAAAAAGTTATACATTAGGTGCCCCCATTATCTGTGTCTTAAGACATGTTTTACTGACCAGAGAAAATTAGAAAAGAGGTTGAAATGATGAAACAAATGTTTCCTTAATGTTTTTTTGTATTGCATTTGTAGTGTTAAATATTCATCACTTGCATCTTTTGATTTATTTACTTCCACAATATCTTTATAACTTGAGCTGTGATCTAAACATAATAAAACATAACACCCATAAATTTAATTTACCACAGTCTACATACTGCCTTTTGTACATAAGTTTTACATTTTAAATTACTTTATTCTAGTGTGCTTCGAAGAAAGAAGCAACAAAGGTCAAAGAAGGATACTAGAACCTACCAGAGTTTTATACAGTGATTTCCCCCTATCTTTGATTTGTTCATAGATTTTATTACTGTACTCCAAAACATATAGTTCCAGATGCATGTATTACTCAGCCAACTACATGTTTAAAGTTGATGTAGATCAGGGCGTCTTTTCGCACATACCATCTGCAATAGCACACCAATGCAGTGAGATATCTGAGATTAAATAATTGTCCAATTGTTCAGAATATGTAACTTAATTAAATTTGCCTCTGTGAAATCAGAGGAACAAAAAGTACCATGCCAATCACGTTTGATTTTAAAAAGTTTTTCTGCCATATTCCTTCATGTATGTATTAAATGAGAAGGATTATGAAAATATGTTTTCCTAAAACCCAACTGTGATTCATGCTGGGGTTTATCTCATCTAACTGTAGCCATCTGTGCATTAGGGTAGGATTTCTGCCATTAGTTGTCAGATACAAGCATTTCCAAAAGGGGCTAATTATACCTAAAGTATAAGCAGACCTAAACAACTAATGTAAAATGAAATCAGGCATCAAAAAGAAAAAGAAAATCAAATGGTTTTAAAGAAAAAAAATATTATGCTCTTCTTAAAGCAAAACAGAAGCAAAGAAAAATGAACCAAAGGCTGCTAGAAACCCAGAATGCACAGGTGTGTTTATTTTATATTAAAATTGTTGCTTATTTCAAAACCAAGTGGATGCCCCTTAATTCTTACATTAATTAATTTTGAAAGATTTATTTGAAAGCTGTTTAGTATTTATTAAAAGGTAAGTAGTATGGAAAAAAATCTCAGACCAACCAATGAATCAACCAAACCAGTTGTTCAAATAACTGTTAGCCCATAAAAGCATATGGATGGATTTTTCTCAAGGTTGTTTTGGCTTTTTTTTTAGGTTGAAACCATTCAGCTCTATTATCTTAATTTAAAAAGATACCCATAGCACTGTGGGAAGGGAGCTACAGTCATGTACAGTTAGATAAATATAAATGAATATAAAAATAAAACAATTCAACTTTTGTCTTCTTTTTCTTTATTAAGAATTTAAAGTACATATTTGAAAATATCTAATCATTTAAAATTTTCAAGTGCTATTTGAACAATATGCACTTCGGATGTTTAACTAGACAATCTTAACTCAGACACTTAGACAAGAAAATTCTGCTTTAATACTGCTACTCAATTAATGTGAAATTAAAAGTAATGCAAAATTAATTATAGACAGAGGAGGGCCACCAGTCAGCTGTAAATGCCAGTGGCAGAAATATTTGCTGTATATTGCAGGTGTGTTTTTTAACTGAAACTAGTGTTGTGTAATTAGAGTGTTTGTTTTTCAAGTCAGCAGCCTTGAATTATAATAAGGAGCTGAAGTTCCTCCCTATTAAAAAAATCCTAAACAAACTATGAGAAGTATTCTTGATTATGATTGTCCCTTTTTTTCAGTCTATCTGATATCATAGCAAGACAGAAACACTCAGTCTTTGTAATTGTGGGAAGAAATATCTTTGGAAGCCATGGTGTCTCTTTTCCTGCCTCCTTTCTTAGATGAAATTCTCACAAACTGTCTTAATTGTATCACGCTCTTTTTTCATGTGTTCATTTGATAATGAAAAATTCTTCAGGAAACACATTAGCAGTCACACATTCCAAAACTTTTCTCTCAGAATCAGTTCTGCAGTTGTCTGTTGATCCCTTTCTATGATCCTATTCTACTCTGAAAAAGGGAATATACTGCCTAATTTGCCTGTTTTTCTGATTGTGGAGAATAACCTTTTGGCTACAGGAATAGAACATTAGGGTTGTATTTTGGTTTTAAATGAATCATTAATAGTCAACAAATGCTTTTAACCTACTCTGTATCACTACTCTGTAACTGGAAGGAACTTAAGTTTAAAAAGAAAAAAATTTCATCCTGTCTTCAAAACAGCCAAGTGGCACATAGTGAATACAGAGTTCCCCATCAACTGTGAATGAGAGAGGGTAGAGCAATCACCATTTTAAAATCAAGCTATTTAAAACACCAGTTTCTAGAGAGGTCTTTCTGCCCTCAAACACAAATAAAGCAACTCCGTATTTCATCGTTAAAGCTCAGGTTTTTAGTGACAAACTTGGATAATCTGTCCCTTTTCGTCAGAAGCTAGAGATGAAAATGCTGGCAAAGAAGTTAGTAACGTACTTTGTTTTACTTTTTCTTGCAGCAAGGATTTTTAGATCACTAGAGGTATGCAGCTAAAATTTCATTCAAAGTCTGAATACTCTGAGTATTCTAATAAAATTTTGACAAGTTCTTTAACGAAGCCGTGAGGTCTGCTGCTTGCCATGTGAGTTAACTGACCATGGACGATGTTTATATCTGACAAGCACTGTGATTGAAAAAGTGAAACAGCTGTACTGGGAATGCAGCCTTAAAGAGGAACAGCATATTTAGCACAAGTAAATCACCACCTTACTATTACTCCAGGGGCAGAGAAGGAGGAGCTTCCTTTCATCAGTTCTGAACTGGTATAGAACAGAGGTTTCAGAGCATATAATTTGTTTTTCATTTGCTTCATTTACTATGCAATTCTCTTCTTCTTTCAGTGTAAGTGCTCTGCTTACACTGATAGTGTAGTTCTTTTTGAGTTTTATTAGAAACTGTAAGAAATATATAAATATCTCTACTTTCTTTTTTTTGTGTGTGTGTGTATAGGGATATAACCTGCTCTTGAAAGTGTCATATCGTGTTCTAATATTTATGAAAGTTATGTGAAAACATGTGAAGAATTTAGGATCTCTACAATCACTACATGCCAATCCATTAAATATTAATCTCAGAAACTCTGTAACACTTGCTTCCTTCTTTGCAGTTTTACTGATAACAGAGTTTGTGCACTATATTTCCAGAATTCAATATTTTTAGAATAAACTACCTGTGTGGGAGGCAAAGATAAATAATGCATTTTTTCCAAAGAATGAAAATATTTCTCCCTGTATTTTTTCCCCTGCTTTCATCTCCATCCACCAATTTTGCTCATAAACTCTCTAGTCTCTGGTAGCTGTAAGCAAGTGCTTGAGATATACAGAGAAAGAACAGAGTTATCATTGTTCTGCTTGCCTGAATAGTCCCTTGATAGTGGTGAACGTGTTATTTGTGTTGAAATCTGTTGACTGTAGGAAATATTCTTTTATATCAAGGATATTTTAACATGCTTTTTAATTTACAGGGAAAAAGTCACTTTTATTAAAATTGAAACTTGGACATTGCTAATATGATTGTTTTCTTTATTTTCAGTAGATTTCAGCATAAATAAAATGATACTTATGCATGGTACTAATTAATGGGTAGTATTTTGGTTAAATTAATTTAAATTAAAAATAAACGAACCACCTCCAAAAATTCTGCAGACAGATTTCATTGAGGAAACCTAAAACAAAATAGAGAGAAACAGCGAATATGAAAAGGATCTTTTTCCTCTTTTGTAGCAGACTATGTGCTTGCCTTTATGTGGTGTGAGAACTGAAGTGGTAGGCGATATTGCACCTATGTGGAAAACATTGATTTTAGAATTATTTTTAATAACATTATAAAGCAATCTTTCTTTTTCCTTGTACTAAAGCCCTCACTGCAGCAACAGGCAGGTAACAGTGTGACAGCAAACAGAACTCAGGGTTCTCTTTGGCTGTGCTTGGCTCAGCACTGTTTGTGCTCCTGCCAAATATAGAGGATTCAGTTTTGCTGCATTTGTTCATTGTCTCCTCTGTGGGCCAGATTTTAAATGTGTGCACATGATTCAGCTTTTGAGGGTTTTTGGGCAAAGACTTTGAAGGATTGTGTTATTTGGACCTTTTTGCTAATTTGTTTTTTGAGAATCTTCATGTTTATAATAACAATAATAATACTTTTAGCAGTATCATCCTGAATATAAGACTAAGAAAAAGGTAATAAATGTAGAGGACAACCTCCCCCCACCCCCCCAAACATATGGACCCTTTTGTCTTTATATTAGTGCTTCTATTCGCGTGTGATATACATTTGACAGGGTGTTGACAGCCTCAGTTCTGAGCTGCTGATTTTATGTTATTTCTTCTCCTTATAAAGGAACAGATCTTCATATCCATATGCCTTTTATGTTTCATTGGAAAATCTCAAAAATAGCTTGATTGAAATGCACGAATTTTATACATTCACTTATGATGCTTCCTTGCTAAAATTTTATATAGTTAAATAAGTTAGCAGAAAAAAGGGCATTAATTTCCATTTAAAATTTGTTGCTAATGAAGCCACTTAAGAGATTAGGAAGTTTTATTTGCCCTGTGATTATAAATGCAAACAACACTTCCTTCAAAAATTGAATATGACATCTATTAGTTCAAATATTTGGGTAGAGTGTTTGCTATTAACATTCTTCCCTATAACATTGCAACATATTATTGCGGTATGAAGAACATTAACACAATTTTTTGTGCCTTTGTTTTTCTTTATGAATTAATCATTTAAAAGATTGGGCCATTAAATACCTACTAAAGATGCACCTCTGTTTTCTGAATAGTGTGTTACTAGCATATCCAGAGATTATCCAGTCATGAATCAATTATCTTTGAATTAATGTTATGGATGACTTATGGAAAAATGTATCCAACTGAATAATATTTTTATAATGATTATTCTTGGGCTTATCTTTAGCACCCAAGTGACTTAAATCTAGATGTGCTGGCAAGGCCTATAAGGAAGTAAATTCATACATTAAAGATAATCTACTCATGCTACCTTAATTCATACATAATATTGCCTTCCAAAAAATTATGAAGCTGAATTACTATGCATTACTAGATCATACAAAATATTTAGCTCCCACCTAGTTTAACAAGCTTAGAAAGAAAATGCTGGTTCTGAAAATCTCAGAAGGGTTTGCTGCCACTTCATTGGCAAGCTAAATTGTATCATTTAAATGTTTCTGTAAATTTCCTTTTTTTTCTCCTATTAACTCAAATGGAGCAGAGAAATGAAAATGTGACCTAAATTTTGAGTTACACTATAAAACATGCATTCATTTTTTGTCCCAAGGGAGACCCCAGTGTCTTAAGAAGAGGGGTACTTTGAATGTCTGAAAGACAGCAACCAAAGGAAAAAAATAATTCAGTTTAGTGTTCAGATGAATCACAATCCTGCCTCAGCCAAATGCAGTTCTCCTACTCAAATGAATCAGTTGCAGAAGTGTTAGATACTTTAAATTCTGTTCCTTCATAGAAATTATATAGATTTAAAAATATTATACAATGTGACAGCCAGTTAGCCCATGAAATAGAATGAATATTAACTAATGAGAGATGTCAGTGGTTTAATGTGAAAGATTTAATATGGTAGGACATCTAACAAAATTGGCAATCAAGTGTGTATGGAGAAATTCTAACATGAAAAAAATTGGTATCATGACACAGCTCATTCGAAGGTTTGGTGAGACATTGAGGATAGTAGAACTTAATACCAGCTTCTTTTGGCTAAGTATTGGTGATACAAAGATAGCAGGAAATGGTTTACTCTTATATAGTTTTTAAAAATGAAATAAATCCTGAATCCTAGGTTATTATTAATTATAAGTGGATTCAAGATGGGTTTTGTTTAAGTCAGTCATGAAGTATATATCTCTGTTGGATAGCAGTAATTCTCCTGAAATGGATATTTTCCTTTCAGTTGCTAAAACAAAACTAAGTGCATTTCAGAATTAATTTTCTGGGTTGGGTGGGATTTTTTTGTTTGGTTTCAGTACTGTTTTCCTTGTTTTGAGATTAGTTTTGGTTTTTTTTTTTTTTCTTTTTTTGCCTTGATTAACGATCTCAGTATAGTTTAAAGGAGTTTCTAAAAAAGATAAGGCAACTCTTTTAATACTGCTTTATATATATTGAAACTAACTTTTAGTTGATATGCATTAATTGCACTTTTTTCTTCTTCTCTGTTTTCTAATTTTTAGTCAACGTGAGGACATTAGCTTTTAAATTTAAGTTTGCTTGGAATTTATTTGCTTGTGTCAGTAAAACCCAAGGAATTATGTTAAGTCATCTTGTTTTGCATCTTAAACCCCTGTACAATTATTTACTCATTACAGATATCTAGAAGTCACTTATTTCTTTTATTTCAGCATATCATAGAATGTAAAGTCTTTGATATTACTAGGGACATGAGGATTTCTGGAAGAGAGGAATTAGGTGTATAACTCATTCTTACAGATAGGGAACAGGCATCATAATACTTCACATTTACTTTGTTGCCTTACTACTATTGTTGGTGTATGTGTATTGGTTTCATTCTGGTGCAGATTCCTCTAAAAATGCAAACTTTAATTACATTTGTAATTAATAGAATTAAAATAGAATTTAGAACTTCAGACAATTCAGTATATTTTAATAAGGCTTAACAATTTCCCTTTATTGCAATTTGAAAATTATTTGCAGGTCAATTTACTGATTTGCAAGTGAAATTTTTCATATACCACCAATCAAAGTTTTAGTAATTATAGAAGTCCCTAAATAAATCCTACAGGAAATAATGTTTGGGTGAGAAATTATGGTTAAATTATAGGAAGTGTTTTAGGAATCACAGGAATACAAAAACCTGTGGTGTTTTAAAGCAGCCAGATTTGTAAGGAAATTTCCTGAGAATTACTGGAAGATTGTTCTACATATTTAGTATTCTGATAGATGGAAAAGAACAACACTTGAAGAAAAATAAATAATAAAAATATGGTACTATGATTTACATATAGATTGCAATACTCTTACAACTTACAGAAGCATTGTTAAATTTATTTCCTAGTCTCCTTTTACTTCCCACTTATATTTTAACCTATCATCACAGGATGAAAAGCCACCACAGGTTTATTTAAGAAGCCAAAGTTGGGGATATGTGAGATTTTCTGTTGTGCCACCTGGACTTGAGGCAGATACACATTGTAGGTGTTTGTTGATAAGTTGTGATCATCATTGCAATACTGACAGTGAAAGAGAAAACACGGAGATCTAAAATACCTGAGCTGATACGGCACTTCTGCCCCCTTCTATTGTTATGTGAAAAAGGAATTGATGTGTTTTAAACTGCATTTGAAAATTCACCACACCTATGTCAGCTTAAGTCAAGAGAGGCAAGTAATATATCTAAACAGTACTTCAGGTTGACTGGCAACAGATCTCCCTTGACAGAACTGTTCTTCCTCTTAATAGAGATGTACAGAATTGTTTTGTAAGTAAATAGATCTTTTCTTTCTTCATAACTATAAAATTCACATTTTTTTACAGATCTATGATGGCAAAGACAACACTGCTCACCTGCTGGGTGCATATACTGGGGCATCATTAAGAGGCCTGACACTAAGCAGCACTTCAAATCATTTATGGTTGGAATTTAACTCAGACATGGAGGGCACTGATGAAGGTTTTCAGCTTGTTTATACCAGTAAGTATTTGAGAAAACAGTGGGAATAGATTTATACTTTTAAAAGAATGAAAATTCTTCATTTGTAAGATGAGAATGCAGTTAAATGACAATTATGCAAGAAACTAACAGCAAATTACTCATCAAAATAATGTATTTTCATTTCTGTACCTCAAAAAACCCAAAACACATAGCATAGTGAAACCTGGCTTTGACATTTAATCTGGTACATAAATCACCATTGTTTTTCTAGAGGGGTATTTTTCAATTTTGGAAAGCATAAGAAAAAACCAGGATAAGTTTCAGTTAATTGTTTCAGTACATACAAATATTGAAGTATGTCAGTAGTTTAAAAGCATTGCTTCATGAAGATAAGTCATGAGTAAAGGAAATTCTACTTCTTAAGACTCATCTCTGATAGTTACTTTGCTTTTGTTTTTAAGCTTGGATTATTGTTTAGAATAATCCAGTTTGGAACCAAAATGATAAAGAAAGGTTCCTAACAAAAACTTATATATGGACTTAAACTATGAAGATGAGGAGAGGAAAAGATGTTTCTGATCTCTGGCTTAGAGGATATATGGAAGAAACTATATACATCTAATTGACCAAATGTCAGTTTCTGAAAATTTTAGCTCATGACTATTGACATGTAGTGTATATGACTTTTTTAGTGCATAATTTTTTGCCATCACTGAATTATTATGTAGAACTAATTGTTATCAAGCAGGACAGTGTTATAAGGTAGCAGGGTGCAATGCAGCTATCACCATCTTTTTTTGTCCTTGTGCTCAAATCATTCATTTTTCACCTGTTCAAAAATGGTTCACTTAAAAGCTTGACATAATGTTTTTAAAATTAATTCTAATTAAAAAGGCATAATTCTTGCAGTATGAAAGGAAAATATTTCAAGATAATAAGAGTATGTAATTATTTTTCAGATGAAAGTTGCACAATTATATTCTGTTAGCATGTGATATGATAAGACTCTACCCTGTGATTAAAGATAGGACTTTCAGTTCTGTGTTACTATGTAAGTGTCAAGGAATTTAATTTTTCTTATTTATATAGGTGCAACCAAGCCCAGGACTTGAACCTTATCAATAACATTTCCTGTCTTTTGAGACATTCATATTAAAGTGCACTTTCCTTGCCCTAAGAATTCTTAGCCTGAACAGTGATGAATCTTCTTTTCTTGATACTGGTAGAATTAGAAGAAAAAAATTAAGTCCAGAAGAAGGTCACAGAGATGATCAGAGGCCTGGAGCACCTCTCCTATGAAGAAAGGCTGAGATTTGGGGCTGGGAAAAAGAAGGCTCTGGGGAGACCTTATAGGACCTTTCAGTGCCTAAAGAGAGCCTACAAGAAAGATGGGGAGGGACTCTGTACAAGGACATGTGACAATAGGACAAGGGGTACTGGCCTTAAACCAAAAGAGGGCACATTTGGGTTGGATACAAGGAAGGGCTCAGTCTGAGCTCCGTCTGGGTGGGTCCATATCCAGGAGAGGTGGAGCAAACCTCCCAGTCAGAGCCACAGCCTTTGCTCAGAGGGGTCTCCGCCATTCTGCCTTGAGGGTCAGGTTGGATGAGCACCCTTGAGCTGTGCAGATGGCAAAAACCAGTGCCCCTTTGCTGAGTCATGAGGAGTTTGAGTCTCTACTGGGCCAGTGGAAGCTTCACCCTTCAAAGAAGTGTTCTACCTGTATCCTGTCCTGCACAAACTGCCCCACCATGCCCTGGCTGAGGCACCACCCCTCTGCCTGCTCTGGTCACACACAGTTAGGGCAGCAAAAATGCTGCTAGTTCCCATGCTTAGGCAATGGAGTTACATGTTCACCCTCATGAGGGAGGTGATCAGTTAAAAAGTTGACTTTGGTTCTGTGTCTGTAGAGGAGGGTGTCCAGAAATGAGGACATATCAGGGATCAAGGCAAATTTGAACTTTTTTTCACAGCATGGTCAAAAGTTTTCTTACAAGACAGGAAATTCTAACTGGTCAATAAGTGTCCAGACCAGCATTATCAAACGGTTCTTTGTCTGGGACTCACTTTAATGTTTTTCAGAGCTTCTGCAGCACACACTGTACTAAGAATAGTTTAGGAATGAGAAAAATTCAGCTCAGAGGTTGTGGAGGCTGAGACATGTTCAGTCACACATGAAATGAGCTGAAGGAAGAACAAGAAAGATACAGCATTTGATACACTGTTTTTTCCCCTTTATCTGAGCAGCCTTATCCAACATTTACAATGCATTTACAAGTATTTTGCCTGTAAAATAAAATAAAGAACATTTTTTTCAATCAAGAATAGTAATGCAGCATCTGAGGAGAGATTGTGAGAGGCTACCAACTGTTGACCAGATGGACAGATACTGTTGAAATTTGTTGATTTGTTGAAATGAAAACCCTTAATTTCCTTCTACATTACCTATGTATAGGAATAGCAATCTGATACAAAGGCTCTTCTTTTTTGCCTACATACATTCTAAGCCATACGATATTGGTAAAATTATTTGATTTTGAACAAAGTGAAGTTTCAAGTTGCTTCTCAGTTAATAACAGAAAACCTGATTTGGAATAGATTTTTCCTCCCAAATTGCAGTTTATGTTTCCTCATAAGTTGGTATATCTCCCTGTTTCCATGTAATACGTTGTTATTTTTGTTTTCTTCTTGCTTCATGTCTCTTAAGTCTCAAAAATGTCCAAGTTGTTTGGCTTGAATTCTCTATATCATCACTGTCATTGATTCCTGCATGTAGTTCTTAAATTTACACACTACTGAACTAAAAATTAGGGTAAGGAATGATGAAAATAGCAGTTTTTCTTTGGTGCCACAGGTGCTATTTTGCTGCTGTTGTTACTATGCAAAATAATGAGGAATCTGCTGTTAAGTTTTGTTTATGAGCCTTTAAATGTCTATTTACGAGTAAGTGGATAGTCACTTTAGCTGCCAGTTTATAATTTATCATAACATTTTAAAACTTATTGATAATGATAATGTATTTTATTCTGTTTTTAGTTGAACCCTTAGGAAAATCGAAGTTATGACACAGCTTGGTCATGCTCTAAGAAAGGTTTATAGGCAGTTATCCTACTTAGACTGCTTAAACACAGAGAAGAAATCCTAAAAATATTATATTTAGTTTGAAAATGATTGATTTCCACTGAAAACCAGAAAATATTAATTTCAATACATTTTATTCCTTGCACAGGTTTTGAGTTGTCACATTGTGAAGACCCTGGTGTGCCACAGTTTGGATATAAAATCAGTGACCAAGGTCATTTTGCTGGAAGTACTATAATTTATGGATGCAATCCAGGTTACACGCTCCATGGAAGCAGCCTTCTAAAGTGTATGACTGGGGAAAGAAGGGCATGGGACTATCCTCTACCATCATGCATTGGTATTACACTCTTCTATTTTTTTATTTCTTTACTTACTTTTTTGAATGCAAGAAAGAAAAAAAATTGTGAGGATTGTTAGATTTATGTAAAATCTGATGTGTGATCTGACATGATCTGATATGTGTACAGATATATTTCCACAGCCATTTATAGCTCTCCCTGTATATATCTCATCTAAATCTATCTAAGTAGTATTGCCTTTTTAGGTTAAAAAAAGATAGTAATTCTTAAACATTTGTGCATACTGAAAGTCCTAATATATGCAAATCTAGTTAATGTCAGCAAATGATCAACATAAAAGGTTTAATCAGAAAGGCATTGTAAAACTAGTATTTTTTACTTATATATAAATATCAATAAGCTAGAAAAATCTCATATATGTATATGAAATAGATAAAATAAAACAAGATATTAAGGGATATAAAGTTATTTTGTATTTTTGTCACTCCTGTTTCTTTACAATATTACTATAACCTCATAAGTTTTGCAGCTACCTACAGGCACAATTATTCCTATAGGAGAGTGAAAAGAAGTCAAGACTTATATATTATCGTAGCTTTCTTTTTCATTTCATTTAGAGGAAATTAGGGTTGAGTAATTATGTGTAGCAAGAGGTGAAATGCAGCCCTTATATGCTGTTTTACAATATTATGGCATATGATCAGTTTAATTGTGTAACCTGCTCAACAAAAGAGTAGATGTATAATTGACTGCTCAGATGACTAGCTGTAAGATCATTCCATAATGTTGTTTTTTATTAGCTGAATGTGGAGGACGCTTTAAAGGAGAGTCATCAGGAAGAATCTTGTCCCCTGGCTATCCTTTTCCCTATGACAACAATCTGCGTTGCATGTGGGTGATTGAAGTAGACCCAGGAAATATTGTCAGGTACTGAAAATGAATCTTAAAATTTTAACAATTTTTTGGGGCTATAATAACCAAATCTTACCTCTAGAGTGGAGGTAAAAAAAGAGGATTTTGGGCTTAAAACTTAAGATGCAGATCACTGGTTTTGGCATTTTAAGTTTGGGTTGAAATTGTTGAGTTTTCAATAAGCATTATCCAAAGAAGACTGAGCTTTAAAATTGGTTATAATTTCGTGAAATGCTGGAGGCAGCAGAAGTCTTTAGTGAAAGACTACATTAAAAAACCCCACAAAACAACAACACAACACAACCTACATTTTCACAGTTCTTTTTAGTTAATTTGTTTTGGTGGGAATGTGATATATAATATTATCTTAGAAAAACTGAAACTCTTTTCTGAAAAGATTGTGTGGATACTTTACATTATTTCAATGGCTAAAGTGATATATTCCTTTATGGTGGACACATTAAAATATTTTAAGGGTTTTTTCTTACAAATTCATTTTAGTATTGGGCTTTCATGCATTCAAAGATAAATGTGTGAAACATTATAAAAAATTACCCTTTGAAGTTAAATTTTATTTGATTTTTTCTGTTGTTTGTTTAGTTTTGTTGTTGAAGTCATGTTGTTGAGTAATATTAGAGCTGACAATAAAATCACGGTGTTCTTTCAGCCTCCAGTTTCTTGCTTTTGATACTGAGGCATCCCATGACATTCTTCGAGTTTGGGATGGTCCACCTGAGAATGAGATGTTGCTCAAAGAAATTAGTGGCTCCCTTATTCCTGAAGGCATTCACAGTACACTCAACATAGTAACTATCCAGTTTGACACAGATTTTTATATCAGTAAATCTGGATTCGCCATACAGTTTTCAAGTAAGTTGATTAATTTAATTTTTAATTTATTTTATAAGATAGTTCACTCACAGATTAATTGTTGTGCTGAAAAATGTCACTTGAAATCAGTAGCATTATTTCTGATGTTTTAAGGGAAAGAATTGGCACAGACTAAAAGATTTGCTGTAAAGCTATGTTTTTATCTTAAAGAAACAAATAAACAAACCAACAAACTATCATGTTCTTTGCTAGTTTTGGTTTTCAAGGGCAGCTGGGGCAGTGCCAGAATGCTTAAAATTGTGGTTAGTATTTGGAGGTGATGTAGGCATGTTACAATCTCCATCCTTTTCTAATCAGTAAGTTTCTGCTTTCAGAGACATTTGTGGGGAGTTTCATTTCTGTTGTGATTTTATGGGATGAAACAGAAAAGAGCTCCAGAGGAACAGCAATGTCCTTCTCCCTTTTGCCTTTTAGTGCTATATCATCATATTACAGGCAGCAGGATGACAAATCTAAACAGTTGCCTAACTGTTATTAAATCCCTTTAGACATTTTATTGCTGAAACAGAAGAAATCATTGAGCCAGGTCCATTTTGACCTTCTTTTTTCTCTGGTCAGTGAAATTTATGTAATTTTTTCAAGATTAGCAAGATCTAGTCTAATATCATTTTGTGTAGCAGTAGCAACATTTCTAACATGGGTTGACACAGAGACTCTTAATGTTAACACTATTTACCTCAGTGTGCTTCCTGTGCTTGGTAGCTGTATTAGCCCTTGTTTTCCCCTACTCTCATTCTTTCTATGTGTATGACAAATACATGTGTGTGCATACAGTGATTTGAAGGAAGAATGAATTATGTAAATGGGAATACAAAGTGAAAGATATTTTACTTGTACTGAAAGAGTGCTTCTGCTCCATCAGCTTAATTTTGAATCCATGAATTGAGGTTTTAATCCCTTGGCTCCAAGGCACTTTTGCCATTTTATGGCCATACCCACTTCCAGAGTCTGTTTGAGAGATTCTCACGTGTTTCCATTCTCAGACACGCTGAATGTTGAAGCCAGAGAGGGAGACAATTACGCACTGAACTTAGTTAAGCAGTCATTTAAGCTGAGTGGAAAAATACATTGATGCAGAATAAGAGTGGAGTTAGAAGGAAAAATGGATAGAACATGGGAGTAAAGTTATAAAACAGCTACTGATGAACTTACAGTGATTTACATGAAAAGAGAGTTTAGAAATTTATCTGAGAGGCTTTTTATTTGTTTCTCCATGCTTTTGCAGCCTGTTGAGTTCTAATGACACTTTAAAGAATTCATGAAGTTTTACTGCCTCAACATTTCTGTTTCTCTTTAGTCTAGATTCACAAAATCAGAGTGATTCTTCTAAAATAGTTGATGTGGCAGAGTTTGGGTGTATATTCTCAGTAGAGTAACAGAGTTTAGTTTTTTATTTTTCCTCCTAAGTTAAGATTTTAAAAGTAATGTGCAATTAGCTACACAACCTGAATAACACTATTGCTCTATGGACATAATATTTCACCAACCAATGCAGAAAAATACTTGAGGAGATGGAGGAAAGAGAAGGACAATTTTTGCAACTTTGTTTCAAGTATTCATATACTTTCTTTGAGTACCTAATGTTGTCTGAGTGAAACAGATGGTGTCTTCATACTCTAGCTACACTGTAATTAAAACACAGAAAGCTCACACAAGGGAGGTATCTGCTTTTACTTTCCTCTTGCCATTTCGTGAAATTGGGTAAGAGTATTTAACTGGATTATCGGCCCTTTTACCTCAAGAGGAATATTATTCAATGACAACAGATACTTTATGTTCAAACCCTTTTAAGACTTTGAATGCTTTATTTTCTTCTCTATTATATTCTTATCCTTTAAACAAAAAAGATATTTCCAAACATGGGTTAACCTTCCTATTAGTTCCTTACAGTTTTTTATTTCATTTTATCCATTGTTCTTACACACTCATTTTATGAGTGAAAAATTTCACCACTGAAAACGTGGTATAATTTATATTTTACTCCTCTCTAAGCCATCCAATATAATCAGAAAAACCATTTTTATCTGGAGATAAAAAAGACAAGTGAGATTGCATCCTTCACCAAATTAAAGAGGAGGGTTGGATGGGAAAACCTAAAGAGGCTGAAAAAGTAGAAAGAAAATTATTATTTAATTAGTATTATGTATTACAGCAGGTAATATTATAATTGTTTTTATCTAGGGCTGCCCAAAACAGTCATTTAAAAGGCATGGAAGTTGTTATTAATTTTGTTAGATTTAGAGGATCTGAAGGGAAAGGTTTTCACAAAGATTTTTCTTGCCCATTGTGTCAATTAGTCTATTTTGTTTCTTTTTTGTCACTTTGCCTTTTTTGTGGAGAAAAACAATCCAAAAAGTTTTTTGTATCTGAAATAGTAGAACTATTTTAATGGTTTAAACATTCATAACCTCTTTCTGTAAGAAAATAATCACAGAATCATTGAATGGTCTGGGTTGAAAGGGGCCTTAAAGACCATCTAGTTCCAACCCTCTTGCCATGGGCAGGGACACCTTTCCCTAGAACAGGTTGCTCAGAGCTCCATCCAGCCTGGCCTTGAACACTGTCACTTATGGGTCACCCACAACTTCTCTGGGCAGCCTGTTCACCACACTCGTAAAGAATTTTTTCCCATTATGTAATGTAAACCTACTCTGATACAGTTTGATCCTTGTCCTGCCACTCCATGCCTTGTCACAAGTCTCTTTCTGTGTTTCATGCAGGCTTCCTTCACGTACTGGAAGTCCTCAACTAGGACTCCCAGTGGCCTTCTCTTTTCCAGACAGAACAATCCCTATTCTCTCAGCCTTCCCTCACAGGGGAGGTGTCTTATCTCTCTAATCATCTTTGTGGCCTTCTCTGGGCTCACACCAACAGGCTGATGTCCTTTCTGTGCTGGGGACCGTGGAGTTGGATGCAATACTCCAGCTGGGGTCTCACAAGACCAGAGTAGAGAGGCAAGAAATTATTTATTTTATGCTGAACTGAGGAATACTGGAGACTTTTTTATGGTTGAAAAGGATATTTTTTTTTAATTTAACACAATTGTACATTACTCTGAGAGGAAGAAGTAAAAGTGATGAATTTCAGATGAAATAAGGGAACTTAGCCTGATTCTTCACTATTTTCCAGCAATTATCCAGGGCTAGTGAAAGTGCAGCTCCTTTTATACGTCTGATGTAAACAAAGAAATAAATGGCTTCACATGTCATCACTAGTCAGAATTTTGGTATAATACATGTTTTGTCTTTTATGTGTCTTTATGTCTTTCATTTTTGTGTTGGACCTCTGAAAATGATCATGACATTATCTCTTAATTTAAACATTACAACTTTTCAGTTTCTGCAGTCTTCCTTTAGTTTACAACGAAGTAACATGTTAGGAAACAGAGCCCACAAATCCTGAAAATCAAAGTAGAAAAAGATGTATAATAAAACAGAATATTTAAAAAAACTTTATATATATGTGTAAAAGGAAAATAAGAACCTCTGGTGATTCAACAGTAAGATAAAAATATGAGAATTTTGGAACATGTCTAAATGGCATGTGAATAATGTAGCTATAGAGCAGAAGCCGGAGGTCTATCCCTAAAGAAGTGTGAAAAGTTGACAAGAGGCCAGAAGCAATATGCAAACAGGAAATACCTGTTACAACATATTTCCTCTCAACTGTCAGACACAGCATGAAGAGCCCAGTATATACTGGAAAAACACCAATTAAATGAGCAGTATTTCTTTTTTTTACAGTAAATTCTGCACAAAATAGAAAACTAAACCTTCAAGAAAAGTGAAGGAGAAAGAGAAGGGAACCATCATGTATTTGCCAGAGACATGAGCTGTATTTCTCAAGGTCAGACCAAAATATTAGGCACAGTGAAACATTTTCATCAGTTGCCATCACTTTATGTCACCAAGATGGAGGTAGTAGCTGTGAAAGAAAGATGGAGAACTGAAAGTAGTGGAGTAAGAACACTAAAATGTAAAACACTTGCAGATAATTGTGTGTGTTTAAAATAATATTTTAATCACTTTAATATGTCCGAAGTGTGTAATATCAGATAAGATCCCACTGAAGCTAATCAGATCCTTTCCACAGATTTCAATGACCTTTGAATCTGGTATTATAGGAAAGCTTTTTCTCTGCTAACTTAACATTACAGATGCCATTTATCTTCTGTGCAGGAAGGAAGGATCTGTATTTGTCTTTTGTAGGCTGGTATTTCACCACTAATAGCTGCACTACTGAATAGCATTACAGAATACATTCAGCTCAGATCTCAGAGTGCAGTCACATTTCTGACTAATTAAACATCACACAAGATAGAGCAGTTTTTGAGCATTATAAGGCAGCCAGTGCAGAACTAAACTGTAAATATTTTTTGAGTATTGGGAAGGTTTTGTAAATAGATGCTCTAGCAGTATTTTATATCATGTGACAGCAATTTCTTATATAACAGGATATGCCTTAAAATGTTTGGATTTACTGTCAAACTGCAGCTGTTCCTCCTTATTTTAAGACTGGGTGAATAGCCCTTTGGAGTTATTTGGCTCTATACACTATAGAGAGAACCTAGAACACTTGAGGCAGATACCTGCTTGCATAGCTTGAGTCTGACAATATTAATTTCCAGTCTGGAATTGTAATGCATCATATTACTTACATTGATTACTGTGATGATTAAATGCTTACAAGTCAGCTTTCTATATTTATGATTTATAGTCACAGTGTCTTCTAAATATTTTCTGTTCAATTTTTTTTCCCTTTTTACCTTTTTTTTTTTTTTTTTTTTTTTTTTTGTTTTTTTTTTGGTTTTTTTTNCTTACATTGATTACTGTGATGATTAAATGCTTACAAGTCAGCTCTCTATATTTATGATTTATAGCTGAACACCCTCCTGTATTTTTGGGTTTTTTTCTTCAGTTTTCCAGTAACAAAGATCTTTACTTCTGATATATTTACCCCGAAGGTGATTTGCAAATGCATATGGGGAATTTCACTAGTTTCTTTCTCAGAATGCTGTTTCCTACTACTGCTGGTATAGGGATCACTTCCAAACACAACTTTTTCACTTTTCTGAAGTCACTAACACAGGATTTATTCTTTCTTCTATTTCATAGCAGAAAGAACTTTTAATCTAAAATATTTTTACACTCTGGTTTGCTGTTTTCTTTCAACTTTGAGTGGAGTCCTTTGGATTTAGAGGTTTCAGGAGGACTGCTTTCCTATCAGAAATATCTGTGGATGTCCACACTTTTAAATTCAGCTCAGTAGTTTTGTTTTAGGTTTACAGATTATGGTTTTGATGTATGTTTTCCCATTTGGTTTGATAGTAAAATCAGATAAAGACTCTTAAGAAAAAGCTTGACGTTCCTGTCTTCTCCCCATTCCCCTCCACTGCCCTCCTTCCAAAAAAAAACCAAGAATTTTAAAAGAAGATCAGTTGGTGTCTGGGACGGGGTCAAGCTGGTGAGGAAACTTGTTCTGACTGCAAGTGTGGGGTGTGTAGCTGTGAAGGAGCCTTGGTCCAAGCTTTGGTTGTGCAAGTGTGGCTGCCAGAGTTGGTCCAGGATGGTTGGTTGGGGAAGTTTCCTTAACACAGAGACCTGCCTATACGTAGGTAACCCTGGTTGTGCAAGATGTTAAACTTCATTGAAGGGATGTGTTGTCCCAAATGAAATTCTGATTGTGTGATTTATTCTTAATATTTCCCATTTTAATCTTCAAACAATAACTGACTAACTTAGAATCCATGAAGTCATGCAAAATCAACACATGGAGCCTGTGGTTAGAATTTACTTAAGAATTACAATGACTATGCTTCAAAATCTCTCTTAGATCTACAGCAAAAAGGAAAGTTAAAAATAGATTAAAGAAATGCTATCAGCAGTACTTCTGTTGGTAGAAGACAATGAAAACGCTGTAGATAATTCATTCTTTCTTTTTCAGGAGAAGTTCTATAGAAGGTGGGATTTGAGATAGCAAATACCGGGCTGACCTGGTTCTCAAACAGCATTAGAGATTCAGGGAGAGCGCGGTGTCTGTATGGGTAAAGGTATTATGTGAGTTCTGAGACAGTTTGAATTTGAAGGTGCAGTCAGTCACGAGTGCGGTTCAGGCTGATGTGAGTTTGAAAGACCAGCAATACTAGAAAGCCTTTCTTTAAAGTGATAGGAGTTTGGAAGAACATGTTTGTTTAAATAAGTTTATAATAATATTTTTGACATGATGTGTGCTATGAAGAGCTTGAAATTTGGAAGGCTTGAAGTTGCTGGCCTGACTGTGGGCTCTGGGGGAAAAAAAAAAAAAAAAAGGTTTCTTTTTTCCCACGCTCTTTATTATATTGTTTCCAGCATCAGTGGAGTCTGTTATAACCTTGTCCCACTTTTAATGCTATGTTTCAAGGTATCTTTCCTGCATGAAAGTAGAGGTGTCTTTTCTGAACATTTCAGTCACCTGTTAAATTGTCTGACCTTTTGAACTATCAGAAACTTTTTGACCCTGACAGTAACGTACTGCTTTTGAAGGAGGAATTATCAGTATAGAATATTTAATTATCTGATTTATGGATTAAATATATTTTTGTGCATTATTATTAAAAAGATGTATTAAATTTTTTTTATACCCCACGTAAAGGACACTTGAAGATAGATCTGTGTTTACATCTTTTCTGGGTATGATTGAATGCAGGTTTAATGGTTTCTGTGGCTCTGTAGGAACATTTGCACAGTACTGTACAGCTCATAAAGAGATGATTTAGGATACTCCCTCATCTCCATTGCTCAAAACATATGAATCTGTTTATATGAATGGTCTTAGGAAAAATTCAAACAAGTTGTGGGGCGAAGGGAACTGAATTTTTTGCATGGCTTGACTGCTAAGATTCTAAACAAGATTCTGCCCCACTTCATTCAAGTCACCCAGCAGGAGCTGTGTAAGATAAACAACTTTCCAGAGTAAATATTTCTGCCTGTGCAATGGCACTTGTTTTCTGGAGGATTGGTGATCTCATTCATATTCAAAGTCTAAATTAGAGAATATGGTTCTATGTCTATCTGAGATATTAAATGTCACTTGTGGGTCCTTAGGTTATTTATGTGTTAGCACATCACACAGAAGAACTAAGAGGAGCTGATACATAGATTGAAACAGCTGGTCCTGAACCACTGCTGCCAAGACTGTTCAGAGATATTCTGAATTCAGAGTCATTCTACCATAGTTCAGTAGTGTATTTCAAATTTAGCTTCATCCAAATGAAAACAATTCATCTGCTCCAAAACCATGCCCCTTTGCAAACCAAAACACAATCTGGAGTTTTATTTTACAAATATACTCAGTTCAGAAATGTGTAATAACTATGTTGAAACACTTTCTGTCACTCTGACCATGTAGAGAAACATACAAGCTCTGTGTATCTAATATGCTCCCTAATCTCCAGCCTACTGAAGAGTTTGAGCATGAGCTGCATTCATCCCCATCCTGGAAGTTTTGGTCAAGAATGTCTCTTAATTCTTTATCTAGCCCAAATGGTTTGGCTGATAGCAGTGTGATTATTCTAAACTAGCAGTGCCAAGAGAAACAATGAAATCGGTTTCTGCATTTCTCTATCTTCATTAGGGAAAAAAACCCTCTCAGATGATAACTCACAGGTTTCTGCTACACACAGAGTCACTTTTGGACCTGTTATGCTGCACACATTAGGTAACAGACACATCTGAGGTTTGTCTATTTACCATAAAAAATGTTTTTAATAGGAATTTAATGGATTACATTCACAAATCACAGCTTACTAATTATTCAAGACAATATTTCCTAAACTCTGACCTTCCAATTATTGTAATAGAATAAAACATGAGATATTATTTTCTTACTTTATCAAATCTAATACATCACATAGAACTTCAGTGGTTATACCTGAACTTATGAGGAATTGTGATAGCCCACTCTGTTAATTTTGCAGAAAGCTTTCAAGATTGCATTGCAGGTAAACTATCAAAGACATCAGGAACTTTATAATTCCCAGATTTTTGCTTACTCCACCAATTTTCATGGGGATATATGAAGGCAGTGATTGAGGTGCCAACATATATAACAGGAAAAAATCCAAAACCAACATTTCTTGTACTAGAATATACAGTTCATAAATAGTATTGGCACTTAAAAAGGAGAAAAAAATAGGCTGAAGATAGGTAATGAAAATAAATAATAAAAAAGATAAACAGATTAAAGAGGTGGAGTTGAGAATGCAGGGCAGAACACACAGATAATCTCTCTGAAAAAAAAGCTGCAAACACACAGCTTTTAATAGTAGTGATGATAGGCTAGAGTCAGGCACATGAAAAAAACCCTTATGACTATAGCAGATGTGACAGAAAGCTGTGATTTAAAAATTCAATTTGAGTATATGGGTAATGTATGTTAATATATGGGTAATATATGTTAGAGATGCATTAATTCTGTAATTGCATACAGTGCTGAGATACTCTTTCTCCAGTCTCCTTCTTACATAACTATTTTTAAATTTTCACTCAAAAAAAAAATAAAGATATTTATGTGTTTGAGGATTCTTATTCTGACAAATTTACTTATAAAAAAATTCCACCTCCTTTTTGAGGTAAATATATGACAACAAGCAAGCAAAAATAGAATTTACCAACAGATTTAGTCTTAAAATAGAGATTACACATTTAATATAAATTATTAATACAGTATTTCTGTCTCAATGGGAAAAAAAATCATGTGTTTCCTTCTGTCCAGTGAATGAGAATGTTAAGTGCCGAGCTTAAGTAAGTTTCTCCCTTCTTTCTTGATACTGATTGTAGAGGGAATCTGGGGAACAAGCTTATTAATAAGACACCTAACTTTCGGCATGGCCAAGATAAAGTTACATTAATCCCACTCCTAATTAAGTAGGTTGGATTTAGACATGTGCTTACAAAGCAAGATATGTGAGTTTCAGAAATACCATGAAGAATAATTTATGTTTTAATCTCACTGTAGTTGTGTAACTCTGGATACCTTCTCCTCGTTTATTCTCTTTAAAATAATTAGAGAGGAAAATAAAAGAATATTAAGGAAACAGTCATTTTTAGGAATTCTCTAATGCTCACTTATTTCCACCACCAAGTATGATGACGTAATAAAAACAAAGAAACAAACATGCATCTACACATACATATATATATACATATAATAAATTTTACCGTAATTTATATACGTAAGCCTTTACCACCATTTAAAATTACCATCAACATAAAATAACAGCTGAAATTTGGTATCTAAATCTGCCAGTTCTAGTTGCTGAAAACTCTGTGGAGGTATATGTGTATGTTGAAATGGAGGTGAAAGACAAAACACATTGGAGGTCTTGGTTTCAACAGCAAGAGAAAAAATGCAGATTGTTACATAGATATAAATTAAAAACTTAGAGCAAAAAGGTGTTTCAAACCCTTGTATATATATATTTGTATTGTACAGTATGCATACCTATCTAAGGCTATTACCTATTTTTACCCTGCCATGTCTCCAAAGGCTGTGTGAAAAATTGTACTAAGTGCTCCAAGTTAGTAGCTGTGTAGCTCTACAGTGTGCTTTCACTAAGAACTTGTCACTGTTTTATTATCCTGATGATGACATTGAGGATAATGTCATGCAAGTACTTGAATAATTAAATCACAGTAGCAATATTACGCTGGGTTTTTTCTCTCTTCCTTTAAGTAGCACTTTACAGAGAAGATAGAAGCAAAATTTCCTACAGATTTTAGGCAAATCTAACCTAATAAATGATTATTTATTTATGATAAAGCAAAGTATATTCAGTATCTTTAATGACATGCTGCATTCTTTCCCTTACTTACATCCTGGTCATTCAGAAGAAATTAGTGTATTTTTTATCAGGCTGTTGAGAAGCTCACCTGGTCTGTCAAACCAGTTCATAAATCCTTCAGTTAAGATTTCATACTTTTAATAGAGCCTTGCAAAAGTCTGAACAAACTGAAAAAAAAGAGGATTAGACTTCCAGAAATCATCTACTTAAAAGTCTAAAACCCAGACGATGACATAGTGGGAGCAGAGGAGCTCTCTTTTGCCTTCCAGTGTTATAATGCAAAAAACCAATCTTAAAGCAGTGGCTTTATTTTTAAATTAGATCTGTGTGTATTTAGTGTGAATTTGCAAAGTTTAAAAAGGTTAATGGAATAGTTTAAGTTGGAAAGTACCTCTGGAGACCTCTAGTCCAATTGCCTGGTCACAAAACAGTCAAAGAGATAACTACCCCTCTGTACAAAAAAAAAAAAAAAAAAAAAAAAATTTAAAA
>VXBB01012040.1:115195-159980 GCA_013399915.1 Illadopsis cleaveri
GTGTTCCATCTCCCTGATCATCCCTCCTCTGGACTCTCTCCAAAGGGTCAGTGCCTTTCTTGTGTTGGATGCTCCAGAGCTGGATGCATGATTGCTCATGATATTAGGAAATACTCTGTATATTTCCCTGTAGGTTGAATTATACCTGTACATATCATCTTTATCTGTACAAATCATCTTGAGTGCAATCACACAGCACATACAGAACAACACATGCAAAGGATCAGGCCCAGACAACACTGGTTTATGAAAGGCAGATTCTACATGAGCAACCTGATCTCCTTGTATGACAAGGACAGCTGCTCAGGGGATGTTAACAATCCAGAGTTTAGTAAAGTGTTTGACACTATTTCCCACATCATTCTCATGGAGAAACTGACTGTTCATAGGCTGGACAGGTGAACTCCTCACTGGGTATTTACTGACTGCATGGCTGGGCCCAGAGAGTCAGGGTGAACAGAGTTACATCCAGTTGGTGGCCAGTCACTGGAGGTGTTCCCCAGGGCTCAGTACTGGGCCCAGTCCTGTTTTATGTCTTTATTGACGATCTAGATGAAGTGATTGAGCTCAGTGATTGACTCTCAGTTTTCATGTGTCACTAAGTTGTGCTGAAGTGTCAATCTGTTGGAGGTAGGAAGGCTCTGCAGAGGGATCTGGAGAGGCTGGATCAATTAGCCAAAGCTACTGCTACAAGGTTCAATAAGGTGAAGTGATGAGTCCTGCACTACACCATATAGCACTCCAGGCTTGAGGGAAAAATGGCTGGAAGTCTACCCGGTGGAAAAGGACCTGGGGACATTGGTTGACAGGTGGCCAAACATCAGCCAGAGTGTGCCCAGAGGCCAATAAATCCAGTGGCACCCTGGCTTGTATCAGCAAAGTATGGCCAGCATGACCAGGGCAGTGATCATCTCCCTGCACTCAGTGCTGGTCAGGCCACACTTCAAATCCTCTGTTAAGTTCTGGGCCCCTCACTGTAGCAAAGACATTGAGGTAATAGAGTGAGTCCAGAGAAGGGCGACAAAGCTGCTGAAGGGTCCAGATAACAGCATTATGAAGATCACCTGAGGAAGCTGACGTGTAGCCTAGAGGAAAGGAGGCTCAGGGAAGACATCCTTGCTCTCCACAACTACCTGAAAGGAGTTTGTATTGAGGGTGGTGTTCATTTCTTCACCCAAGTAACAAATAACAGGATGAGAGGAAATGGCCTCAAGTTGCACCATGGGAGGTTTAGATTGGATATAAGGACAAATTTCTTCACCACCAGTAGGGTTACCAAGCACTGGAACAGGCTGACCAGGGCAGTGGCTTAGCCCCTGTCCCTGGAGGTATTTAAAACACATGTAGATGTGACATTTAGGGACATGGTTTGGTGGTGGACTTGGCAGTGTTAGGTTTATGGTTGGACTCAATGACCTATATGATTCTATAAGATTTAAATAACCTTAGAGCTCACAGAAGATCTGTTATAGAAGACCTGAGTGATCAATAACTGTCCTAGGCCAAGATGATCACTTAGCAGAATTAAAACTTCCAGAATTACAAGTCTGTATAAATCTTATCTGGAATCTTTTGAATAGCATTATAAGAAGTTCTTTCAAAAAAGGTCTTTAGAAAACCTGATTATTTTCTTCTTGGTGCATGAAGTCTCAGATAAGGAATGCTGAAGAACAAAACTTCATTATACCTTCCTTCTTTTTTACTATTTATTTTTTAACCCCACAACATTTGGGAACCTCAAAATCACATAGAAAAATGTGGTTATTTTATTCTGGTTGTGCTTAAAGCTATTGTATTTATCTCTGAGTTTGAAAATTGTAATTACTTGAATATTTTTCAATTTAATTATATATTATATCCATCTCAATCTGAACTATTAATCACTGTTACCTGGTGAAAAGGCAGATAATTGCATTATCAATGTAAGTATCATGTTTCATAGCCTAAGGAGGTTCTCTTAGAATGCCTTTAACAAGAAGCAGAAAGAGGAAAGCTTACCCAGTCAAGTCTTTTTCTGTGTGTAGCCTGAACATTTTTCAAGTTCACAGTATATTCAGAAAAGCCTTCAAACAATGTTATGCAAGCAAAATGACACAGATTTCAAAACTGTTTCACATAGTGATATTAGTATTTGTCTAAGGCAAAATGTGAATATATTTTGTGTTTGTTTCTATTAAAGCTTTGTAAATACCTCACTTGTTTAACTTTTGGAGGACACTAAATGTCAGTGAACAGATTGCTGCTACTTGCTTCTTTGTCTCTTACCTTCTTTCCTCAAGTTCAATCTATTTTTATTCACAGCTCCCTGTGGAGGAAACCTGACTGGCTCATCAGGTTTTATACTTTCACCAAACTTCCCTCATCCTTATCCCCACAGCAGAGATTGTGACTGGACTATCAATGTTAATAGTGATTATGTTATATCATTAGCATTTATCAGGTAAGCTGCTACTTATAATTTTTCAAGTAATATATATATAACTTTATTATTAGCCTTATTATTATAACTATTATTGTTTGGATCTCTGTAGGGTAATATATGCATACTTAATATGACTATCAAAGGGATTACCAATTGTTATCTTTATTAAAAGTTACAATAAATACGTCAGAGTCATCAATACACATACAGGCGGATCTTGGAAACTCATTGCTGTTTCCTTAAAAGCATTCTGTTTACACTGGCTAATGTTGAGGTAGATGGTGCTCAGTTTAACTAAGATTCAGTTTCTGAGAAGGCAGCATGGAGTGACTCACTGAAACGTCTGCAAACCAGGATGGTCTTTAATGATGAAAACTATCATCACTATGGAAACTCATCCATTTGTATGTGCCACCTGGTATTTAGGCAAAATTTCAAAAGTAGTCTTTAAATTTAAGTTTTATTAGTCCATATAATTTCAGGATACTCAGGATGCTTCCTGATGTTCTGGCTATTAAATGGAATTGTTTTAGAATTTTTTTTTTATCACCACACAAGACTAAATTGAGCTTAATAGAATTCACAAAGGAACATTTGCTGCCTGCACTGCATGTAACACATGATGTAAATTAATATATTTTTTATGTGTGAAAACTATGCATCCCAACTAGGAAATATGTCACAGAAAAGGTAAAAATATTACTTGTGATGTCCCATCAAATTTAAGTTCTTATGCTGGGTGTTCTGTGATAGTGTCTATATTGTTCTGACCAGTGCTAATGTGATGACTTCTTTAGAGAGGTAGGTCATATAGTTGTCTGTTCTTGGTGCTCAGTAACACAGTATGTGCTTTCGTGAATTCATCCTGAGGGAATTAATCACATAATTATATTTACATAATTAACAGTATAATTATTTTGTTGGTGATTTCTGAATGTTTTAAGTTGGTAAGGAAAGTTTCTATTGTGTACTAACACTTCTTTAGTTTATTTGGTTTAATATCATGACCTCAATATATTTGAGAATATTCTACATTTAGATATGAGATAATCCATCTCAAAAAAAAAAAAAAAAAGAAAAAAGCAGTGGGACTCCAAATAATATGAACAATTTATAGATCCCAAATACTGCCAAGTTAAAAAAAATCTCAAAATATGGTCAGTTAATGTGAATCTTTGATAGAAACTCAAAATCTTACTCTTGGTCAAAGTAGATTGCATCTTTACTGAGGATTGCCTCATTTATGACATACAGATTGATCTAGAGTGAGAAACACTGAATACTCCACTAAATACTGTTAAATAGTCTTTTGAGTGGAACTTATTTCAGCTAATCCTTTAAACTCAAGATGAACTGTGGCACTTTAATAATCAAAGCTGTTGACTTTTTATGTTTGCATTTCTTTTATAAGGAAATATTTTTGAAATAATCCAAAAGTTAAAAAAGGGGCTGTATCAGGCCTTCAATGCCTGAAGACCTGACAGAGCTCCTTTTTTTAACTTTTGGATTATTTCAAAATATTTTATTAAGGGATACTGTCAAGTAGAGACATAATAGTTTGGATTTTCATTCTTTTACTAACTCCCTTTTTAGAAGACTTTTTTTTGTACGGGGACAATCTTACAAGTGAAATTAGTTAACTCCTTGCCCTTAACTAAAATTCAGTTTGTTAGTTAAAATTAAGTTAGGTAACAAACTATAATTTAGTTCAGAAGAAAATGTGGGGTTTCAATACTGCATCTTTTATTTAAACTGATCATGTTTATGATCAATGTTTTTTGCTTTCAGAGATATATGAAGATCATCATCTGGCTGTCTGAAAATATTTAGTCTGGCTGGAAGCTTTCATAAAGCATTTTTGCCAAAGCTTCCAATAGGTCTAGGTTGTTTATTTTTTTAAGCTTTTAGAAATATGTTATTAATTTCTTTTCTCTATTTAAAAATCTTTCCCTTTTTTCTGGCTAGCAGGAAATTATTGTTTCTAAGGTGTGAACCAAGATATAGTATTTCTGTGTTTGCTAGTAAAGCACTTCCAGAAACCATTTTTTTTCTGACAGTGGAGGGATATTTTTCCTTTTATTAAAACAATGATAGTAAATTTCAAATTTAAGCTAATAAGAGTGAAAATGTTAGGCAAAGCATATTCCATCTGACATTTCTCTTTTTTCTTCTCTAGCTTCAGTATAGAACCAAATTATGATTTTCTTTATATCTATGATGGGCCAGACAGTAATAGCCCACTGATTGGGAGCTTTCAAGATAGCAAACTGCCAGAGAGGATAGAGAGCAGTTCAAATACCATGCATCTGGCTTTTCGGAGTGATGGATCTGTTAGTTTTACTGGATTCCACCTGGAGTACAAAGGTAAAATTATTTTTCTTATATATTTACAAAGTTCAATGCATGAGTGAAAATTTTTGTTTAATTTGTCACAATTTTCTGCCTGGTAATGTTTTTATTTAGCCTGAGAATATGATAATGGGGATAATCTATTCATACAAGTATAATGTTATAAGATTGCTAACTTCAAATAAAGTTTCTAGTATGATTTTGTTTACCCGTAATGTTGAATGTATGATTTCTTTCAGTGTTTGGAGTAGGCTTACAAGAAGGCTGGGCAGGCACTTCTCATGAGGGCATGTAGTGATAGGACAAGGGAGAATGGCCATAAGCTGAAGAAGGGCAGATTTTCATTAGATATTAAGAAGAAATTCTTTGTCGTGAGGGTGGTGAGCACTGGAACAAGGTGCCCAGAGAGGCTGTGGACTCCCCATCCCTGGAGGTGTTCAAAACCAGGATGGATGCAGCTTTGAGCAACCTGGTCTAGTGGGAGGTTCCTTGCTTGTGGCAGGAGCATTTGGAGCTAGATGATCTTTAAGGACTTCTCCATCCCAAATCATTCCATGCATCTATGATTCTATGAAAAAATAGGAGACAGCAGTTTACAGGTTTCAAAAATAATGGTGCAGTGGCATAACTTAACAGCATATATATATATGTTTTATCCAGAATTTAATTTTTTTTTTAAATTTTATTTTACAAATCAGGTTGATTTAGGTGCATTTAAGGTCCCATAAGATGAAATGACATGCTAGAATCTAGGAGTCCAATACTGAAAATAAAAAAAATATTTAGGCTATACCTTTATATGACAGATCACCTATCTCAGATCTGTCTGAGGTCATAGCACAGTAAAAAAGAAAATGTAGACTTGCAAAATGTATAATCAATAGAAATCTTCATAACTGCCTCTGCATGACTTGAGAAACAGAAATATTTGCTATTAAATGAGTATGAAAATATTCTGTAAAGACAACCAGGAAGAAAATAGGGATGGTATAGACCTCCTTGGTGTTTTCTTCTCCATTTATTCTGAGAGCAATTAGTAACTGCAAAGGTATAGAAGGGAAAGAATAATGTATTTCTTGCTTTGTAAAGCCCATGAAGCCTCCTTATACTTTCCTACAGTCATTGGTTCTACAGATGTCAAAGAGGTTGTCTCCACAGTATGAACTAGTCCTGAAAAGTTAAAAGTAGGTCTCAACCAGGTGGATGGTGAGCCCAGATGTTTGAAGTGTTTCAGTTCACTTAAATATATGTTTTCTTTTCAACTAAATTGAAAAATAATAAATGCAGATGGAAGTGCTACAGGAAGTGATTCAGGATCACAGAACTTCTGAAGAACAAGAAAAGAAATTATTTTTAAAGAGGCCAATCTTTTTCTTACGTGCTATTGAATGAAGTGTTGTGTCATGGAATCAAAGTGTTTATCCTTTCCACCAGTCCAAGTGCAAAAGTTATTTATCATGGAGACAGTCTCCTCGAATTCTGGATCTAGGTTTAAACAAAGATGTGAACTGCTGTACTTTGTGAAAGGGACCAATCTGATTTTTATTTATGCTTCAACACGTGTTATACATGCTCTGACAAGTTACTCTGGGGGCTGTGCATGTGCTGTCTCCGGGGAGGCTTCACCTGGCAGCCGAGCAGAGCAGAGGAAGACTCAGACTGGAAGTGACCCCTCTTGCCGGGGAGCAGATCCCTGGATGGCCGGGGAAAAGTGCCCGGGAAATCAGGCTATGGGAGGAGCCTTAGTGCATAAACACAGTTAACTGCGACACAACTGGGGGCCACTTTTTCTGGGTTTCTTAGAGGGAGCGGAGCTCGCCTGGAGGGTCATCTTGGCCCCCCTCCCTCCGCCTTTCTCTCCCTGCGGTCCTGCTTCTTCCCTGGCTGTCTGTCCTGTCCGCCCCTGTCCTGTCCTGCTTTCGCCGCCTCCCGGAGGCAGCTGGACCCCACGGCACGCCAGTGCTCCTCTGTTTCCCCGACGGGGCAGCCGCCTCCACCCTGCCTGCGCCCCGGCCCTGAGAGCCGCAGCTGCTGCAGGAGCGCTCCCGTGGCCAGGGCAGCCTGTTCTTCCCGGACGGGAGAGACACGCAGCCGGCTGCTGTTCACACATCCCGCCCGGAGCCACGCAGGCTCACCGCAGCTTGCAGGACACGCTCCGGCTGCCGAGCGCGCTGCGAGGGCGCCAGGGGTACAGCTGTGACCATCTGTTCACGTGTTCTGTTTTTCTCGCCGTCTCTCTTTTCCCCTCTTTGCTCTCTTTTCTCTCCCCCTTCGGTAGGAACACTTATCTTTCTTCATCGATAAACAGTTCTCAGATAAACTATTGCCGCGCTCGCACGTTTATTTTCATCTGGGAAATCTATCAAAAAGTATCCTCCCCAAACCCCCTTTAACAGAGGGACAGGACACCTTGTAATCAAGGCAGAATACTATTTCTAACATTACTGATAGCCCATGTGTGCCACTAAGATGTCTTTCTCTACTTCAAGGAGTCACAATGCCAGAAAAATGCTGTAGCTATCAGCACATTTTTAAAGGGACTGAAAACCCAAGTAATGGGAGGAGGATGCAAATATGGGTTTATGTGTGTATATGTAAGTGGAGGAAGTTGGAAAATGGAATCAACCTACTCCTAATTTTCCCTGTTCACCTGTGAGGGTTGTATCTCCTGCTTTTCTCAGAATAACTGGAATATTCATTTCAACATCTTTTTTAAAGAAAGAGACATAAACAGAAGGAACTATTTCAGTTCACATAAAAATTTCAGGGCATATGAAATTCGGACAGCTCAAAATCCCTTAAGCAGATGATCATTTTGCTTAGTGAATTATCCCATTTTTACTGGGAATATCTGATAAATGTTCCTCTGCACTTCTTCACTTAGATGTATCATAAGAACTCTTGACCATTCCTTGAATCCTGTGTTCAGTTTTGGGCCCCTCACTACAGGAAAGATGTTGAAGTGCTGGAGCATGGACAGAGGACAATGGAGCTGGTTAGGGGTCCGGGTACAAGTTTAATGAGGAGTTGCTGTTGGAGCTGGGTTGTTTAGTCTGGAGAAAAGGAAGGAGACCTTACATTCGCTACAACTACCTGAGAGAAGATTGTAGTGATGGGAGAGTTAGCCTCTTCTCACAAGTAACAAGCGATAGAAAAAAGAGGAAATGGGGTTAAGTTACACCAGAGAAGATTTGGATTGAATTTTAGGAAAGGGAGTCTTCATGAGAGATTTTCAGTCATTGAACAGGCTGCCAGGGAAGCGGTAGAATCCTCATCCCTGGAAGTATTTAGAAGACATGTAGATGTGGCACTGAGGGACATGGTTTGGTGGTGGTGGGTTTGGCAATGCTTGGCTTACTGAGGCTTATTGAGACGGGCTCAATAATCTTAGAGGTCTTTTCCAGCCTAAATGACTCTATGGTTCTGTTCTATTATTCTATAAATAACATGGGCGGAAAACCAGCTTGACTGCTGAGCTGCGACTCTTGGCTAGTATTAATTGTGATTAGTAATGCAGCCAGTATGCTCTTTGTTAGCATCCTGTTTGATAGGACAGACCAAATTTGTGGACAACATCAATTTGGAGGGATATGTCAGTGCTACTCAAAGGATCCTATGAGGTTATAGAGTCAGATTGACAGGAGCCCTGAACAAACCATTCTGGTTTCAGCTGAGTTGAAGTTACTTTTCTTCCTAGCAGCTGGTATAGTTCTTTATTTTGGATTTAGGATGAGAATAATGTGTAAAACATGCCGTTTTGGTTGCCGCTGGCCAGTACTTAGTCTAAGTCAAGGACTTAGCTTCTCATGCTGCTTTGCTGGTGAGGAGTCTGGGGAAGCAGAAGAAGCTGTGAGGGAACACACCCAGGGAATGGCTGATCCCAACTTTCCAATGTGATATTCTGGCCTGGAGGAGCCTACTTAGGTGCTGGCTGGGCATCAGTCTGTTGGTCATATGCAATTGTTTTTCATTTACATAACTAGTTTTTCTGGGGTTTTATGTCTTTCTCTTTTTTGAAATTTTCCTTTCCATTACAATTTATTATTGTTTCTATTATTATTATTATTATCAATAATAATATTATTATCATCATTACCATTATCATTATTATTATTATTATTACATTTTACTTAAACTATTAAGCTATTCTTATTACAATCTACAAATTATCTCAATTTAGCCTTTCCAGTTCTCTCCCTGTACTACTGTGGAGCCCACTGAATGGGCAGTTGCCTGGTCCTTAGTTGCTGACTGGGGCTAAAACTCAACTGTCTTTTTTGGCGATTTGACTGCAGGTCTGACCAGAATGTGTTAAAACAAATTTGTTTTAGTCATGCATTATGTAAATTTTATAGTCACTGGTCACAATATTGATTTATTTGGAGTCAGAGTTGTTGCGCTTGTTCTGAAAATTGGGTTATGTAGCAACTTTATATGTTCTCCTTTTGTTACCTCTGGGGACTGGATTAAGGATATAATTTTGATGGACTGTGTAACACTGGCTCAAGATATGATAAAATAATTCCTGTTTGTGAGTGAGACTAGTCTGCTATTTTTGCTCAGTACGGTTGCCATACCTGTACTTTTATGGAATCACCTCTTGAAAACTATTAACAATCACAACCTTTATTTTTTTCTCTTCAGAAAGCCAATCTATGGGGCAGATAAGGAGGAACACTTGCCCCACTCCTTCACCTTTCCTTGGTCCTTCACCTTTTAATTCTCCTCCAGGCTAATGTCAATAGCTCTTGAGAATTTTGTATATCCTTGAGATGTGCAAACTAGTGTATTCATATTGCTCTTGCTCTGTCTCCTGGATGTGTTTCAGGTTTTGAGGTTAAATAACTATTTAGGAATACTGCCCAGAGATCTACCCTGAAGCTGGATTGTTATTAGTTACAGGGTGCATGGGACAGCGGACACCTCCAATGTTTTGGTAGTTCAGCCCTGTGTAGAATGCTGAAGAACTACTAAAATATTTGAGGAAAGTATCTGGTCACACGAGCAATCCCAGAGAGACACAAATCATTGCAATGTTCTGGCGACTGGCCCAGGCCTACCAAGCCCTATTCAACATCATTCACTGTCCTCAAGTGGAAGAGGTCTCTGGTTCTGACAACAAAACAATGAGAAGTCTGTGCTTTGGTACTCCAGCTGCTGTGATAGGCCTTGCAGCTGAACCAGATGAACAACTCATGCTGGTATCAGTCACTCCTACACACAAACAGAAATACTGGATGCAAACATCAGCTTGTTTGGTAAGGAAAGAAACCCCTAGTAAGAAGGGAAAGGAGGAGGAAGTGGATGAAGAGGGCTACTCCAAAGGGCCATCACGAGAGGAGGAGGAAGATGAAGAACTCATAAACAAGTCAGTGACCATACAATCAGCAAACAGTCTCCTTGGCTGCACCAATGCTGGGTTAACAGGGTCAGTAATCTGGAATTAGAGGGACAGGTCCAGCACCTAGGATCCCTTTATAGGGAAGGGGGCATTGATAAACTGATTGAAAATGGATCACAAGCCCTCAGCCTCTGAAGGTAACTCCCTCCGGGCATGGGGAAAACGTGTCCCTTCTAAGATGTTATAATCCATTCAGGCAAATGGATCACCATGAGGAGAGGTGTCCAGTACCTGAAGGAATTAGCCATGCTGCAGGTGATTTATGATGAACTCAATACCGAGCAATTATCCAAAGATACAGAAGTCCAGTGCAAATGATCATGTGCTGTAAGTTTTTACAGAGCACATCAAATGCCACCTCATTGGCAGCAAAGACCTGGGAAGACATGGAGGGACAATCAGTGGGTAAACTGGACATGGAGAGACCACGAGAAAGTGAGATAGAATATCAACCTCAATCCTAGAGACATGGGAATGTGAGTTGCAAGGAAAAAAAATCACAAAAGGGTGTTTTTCCAGGAAAATGTCTGCTCCCAGTTCCCAGCAGGATGGGGGAAAGATTAGGATGAGTAAAAGTGAGAAAACTCATGGGTTGACATAAAGGCAGTTTAATATAGAAAGCAAGAGATGTGCACACATGCAGAGTGAAATAAGGAATTCATTCCTGTGGGCAGGCAGATGTTACCCCACCTAATGAGGGGGTGTTGCAAGGGCGTGTTGAAAAGACAGAGCCAAAGTCTTCTCAGGTGCTCATAGTGATAAGCTGAGAGCTAATAAACTGACAAGTTGACATAAGAGAAATTTCAATTACATATTAAGAAAAAATTAATCACTCTGAAGTTAGCCAAACTTTGTAACTGCTTGCCCTTAGATGATGTCATCAGAATCCTTCAAAATCATAACTGGACTGTACAAAGGCCTAAGTAACCTAATCAAATTGGCCCTGATTTGCGTGGGAGTTGTACTACATTTCTTTCAACCTAAATTTTTCTGACTTGATGAATTTAAATTTTTCATACAAATTGTAACTGATGCAGTTGTGCCTTATATGTACACTAATCCTATTTTAAGTGACAGTGTACTCAAATTATACTTCATTGGTGGGCCATATATTTCAGTTCCAAATCTCAGACTGACCCATGTCCCAGGTCTGATCTGTAACCATGTCTCTGGCTGAGTTTTATTCCCATTCCCTCTCCATCACTTTATTTCTATGTTAAAATGGAGGAAAACTTCTTAGTTCCATTAAGTACTCTGGGGAATAATTATGGAATGCTTGCTATAGTTTTATATATTTGTAATATTATCTCCAAAAAGTTTATTATGGCTTTATACTCTTTGAAACTTAGGGATGGAGTGGTAAATCATCACATTCTGGACAAAGCCCTTGCTTCTCTTGGCTTTCAACACTGTTTTCCATACACTGAGATAGTAGTTTTCAGGAGGATTTTGGCATCTTTACTCTATGTTATTGAACAGAGACTTCCTTGTTGCAGTAGAGATTGAAACAGTATGTGCCACTGTTCTCAGCCTGTATTTCAGAGCCTTACTTGATCTACTGGTGTGACACTGTTATCAAAGAAGCAAATGCTGGTTTCTATGAAGCTTGTTGCAAAATTTTTATATGTGCAGAAGGAATTGATGCCTGGTATGTGCAGCCAAGAGTATAACATTACTGTAACTCAAATCTGAACTGCCTAATGAAAAAAAAATTTCCTGTTTACTTATTACAGAAAATATTTTTTTTAAATGCTCCTACTGAAAAAAAAAATCTTTGTAACAATACAGTATTTTCTCTGATGTTCTGCTAAATCTGTCACTGCCCTTAAGTGTTTTTAGCTTAATGATACTAATATTCTCAGGGGAAAAAGGGCGAGGGCTACAGGGGTAATCAATGTCTTGTGGTCCTCAGTTGGAGCAGCATGATGTCAGTGGTGAAGAACTTTCCCTCCTGTCTGCTGGGAGCACTTATAAATCTGCTGAAACAGTCTTCTTGTTCTTTTTTTCACTGGTTCTCAGCCAGATCTGAAGAATCCTTTTGCCTCATTGGATTTGTTCTTCATGCATTGTAGCATGTTCAACTAACTTTTTCTACAAGTTCACTTAGCAGTTCCTTCAGATTTGCAAAAGTAGTTTTAAGGTGCTTAGTATTTCAGGCTTTATTTTTCAGAATTAGTATTAAGAAACTGTATTTCTATAGTGACATTTTTACTGTTTAGTCAGCAATTTCAGGAGCCTGTCAAAACTATAATTTTGGGAAAAAGAAAATTACAGGCCTGTATTTTTTCCCTAGAGATAATTTGTGCTGTGACAGATCATTCTTTTCTCAATTTTTGATTTATGCACCAACCATAATAGATTACTTTTTTCTCTTTATTTTTTTCATCTAGTACTATCTGCTTTATCTGTGTACCTTCTAGAGTACGTTTGAAACATTTTAAATTATTTTTGTCATAAATTCAAGAATGATGATCTCACAATAGTAATTATGAATCAATACAGTTATATCAATATTGTTTCAATAAGGGGAAAATGATATTGTATTTATTTTCTGAAATATTAGTTAAAATCCTAAATTAAATTATCCTTTTTTTCTTTTTGTCCCCTGTAAGTTGAAAGAATTTGAAAATTGCTCTAACTCCTGCCAGACTTCTCAAATGAAAGTCTGGTTGGCTTACATAATAATTATTAATATCTGTGCAATATCTTATAGACTTTCTAGTAGATTGCATCTGTCGACTTTTCATTGTCTGTCCAAATTTTTGAATGAGAGTTAATAAATTTTAGACAACACACAACAACTGCCTATTTGAATCAATGTGAGTGCTTAATACCTGTTCTTAATGATTAAAGATTTATTGTAATTATTATTTGTTATTGTGGTTTTTTTCATATCAGAACCATGCTCTGTTGATTATATTTGCAAATTGTAATAAAATTTGAAACACATTAGGTGATCTTGACAGTCTTTCGGAAGATGTGAAATTGAAAATTCAAAAGAATTATTCTGTTTCCTTCTTCAAATGTAAACACAATGTAATTATTTATCTCCTCTCAGAAATACTACATCATAAAAGTGGCCCTAAGGGATGTACTTAGTTCGTTAGCTTGGCTCTAGTAGTGACCAATAGTTTATGTGTGGCCCAACTATACAAAAGTCAAATAAATAATAATTGTTCCTACTTATCTGTAGTTTTTCAGAAACTTCAGTTTAGGTACTGACAGGATCAGATAAAGTGTCTTTTTATACAAAACTCTTAAAAAGTCTTCCAGGAAGTTCAAAGTTCATACAGTCTTTTGGCAACCATACCTACCTGTAGCAGAAAGTTCCACAGTGCAAATATTCCTGGTAAAGAAACTTTTTTTTAATGTATTTGAAAGCTGGTGCCAGTCTTGTGGAAAATGAGGAAGTGTTCCCTATTGATTTTCTCCACAACACCCTTAAATGTTAAAAAAAGCCTGAAATTTCTGTCTTCTGCTTGATAAAATATATTATTGTAGACTCTATCCTGCTCTGCACAAAATAATCTGCTTTATTCCAGCTTCTACATAATACATTTACTCTTTTTTCCTTAAAGGAAATTACATTTTTTCCTAATGTTTTACTTTTCTCAACTTCTGCATAATAATGCAGTTAATTAGAATTTACGATTATTTATTTTTGTTCAGCGTGTCACTGGACATTGGTATTCACGTTATATAAGTTAAAGGGAAGCAAATATAAAAGTGTATGCCTATGTTTGAATTTATTTCCATAATTTGAAACAAATAGCTATAAATGATAAAAAATGAGATACATTTAAGAAATATTTTTTATATTTTTTCCTGCACTGAGGGATAAATACGTATATTAAAATATACCATCATATCATATATATAGAAACTTATTTGAGGTTTATTAATTTTGAAGACATTCTTGTTTGCAACATTCTTATTTTGCAACAAATTGTTCATATTGATTTTTCACACTACAGATATTAAAACTAGCATGTACCTTGTCTACTGGAAAAATGTCCATATATCTAACTTAATCTAAATACATAAATTTATCATTGATCAGAATGAATTCTGAAAAAAAAAAAATGGAACCCTGTAGGAAAATAGGAACACTTAAGGACAGAAGACATAGTTTCTGTCATTATATAGTAATTTGTACAGTTGTTAAAATGAAGGCAAGAAAACATTTCAGTAAAAAAACCCCCAGGTTCTACAAGGGTGCTCAAAGAAGGCCTCAAGCGAACTGCAGGAAATATTTTAATTATATTTATTTTTATTATTTTTTTCTTTATATTTATTATTTATTCATTTTGGATTATATTTAGAATTATATTCACACTTGTTTCCTCTACAGCAAAACTCCGTGAGTCTTGTTTTGATCCTGGAAACATTATGAATGGAACAAGACTTGGAATGGATTATAAGCTGGGTTCTACTGTTACGTATTACTGCGATGCAGGATATGTTCTTCAAGGATACTCTACACTAACATGTATCATGGGAGATGATGGAAGACCTGGATGGAACAGAGCCCTGCCCAGCTGTCATGGTAAGAACAGTTTTTTCATTTATTTTCGTTGCCATTGTCGTTGCTCTTGCTTTGTAATAGGGAAGAAGCAAGTGAAAAACTGGAAGTGATTTTAATAATATTCTCTTTTAGAAAAAAACCCTTTTTAATGAAATATGGAATAAAATATGTAGGTGACAACTCAGGAAGCTATTGCTTCCAGTTTTTATAAACCTTGGATAAATAATGTTATTATTGTGCATAGAGCTTAGTAGTAATGTCGTTCTCCATGTCAACATGTGTTCTTGAATTAACTTACAGCAGAGTATAGAGATATATACCATATATATGTATTTAAATACAACAGTAAGTATACTTTGAATGTCATAATATATGTTTGTTTCTTTTTGTTACTACTGGTTTTGAAAACATGCAGATGAAATATTTTGTGTATACCACATTACAAGATATAAATTCTTGGGCGTGTGGTCTGTGGAAAAGTTAAGCCTTGAAATGCAGGAAAGATCCAATTATTCAAACTTTTACAGACATGAAATCTGCTCATTTCAAGACTCTTCTGACTTTAGTTGTATGACCGTTGACGGTCTCAAGCGTCAGCATTTTCAGATTTAAACTCAAAGAAAAGATTAAAGTTGTATTTTACTGATATCCTAACAGAAATTGATAGCCAATTGCAATTTTAACTTTGTGAAAAGTCACATATTCTGTAAGATCGAGTACAAAACCAACAAAATAAAAATTCTCAAATCTAAAGAATATCCAATATTATAAGCATTTGAAGAAGTTTAGTATTTTCCTTATCTACCAAAACTTTCATAGTACTGAATTCCAAAACTCAGTGGCATCAATTTGGGACACTGTCCCGTGCAAATTTTTTGGAAGTGTGTTTAAACTTTTAAACTCTCTGCATTAGAAGTCAAATATTTTTCCTCATTTCAAAATGAGGAATGGATGTTGTTTTTCAGAGAGGAGTTGGTGAGGGAGGTTGTTGTGTACAATAGGGGAAAGATTCCCTTTTTTTGGGAAGGTTTTTTTTGATACATAATGGAAGATAAAAAAAAAATACTTTATTGATGCAATAATTGTGTCTATTAGTGTCACTTATAATCTACTTAGGAATCTTCCAGTACTGTCAGTTGTAACATTCAGTAAAGAGACAGTGCTTTGCTTGGAAGTACTGCCATTGTAATAAATGGGGAAAAATAAATTTTATTGTAAAAGAAGCAGTGGATGTCTCTCGCTGATTCCAACTGGACCATTCTCTTTCCTGGATGAACAAGGCCTTATTTCAAAGATGACAAACCCCATATTTCTTTAGGATATGATTGCACAAAATAGACATTTCCACTTGTTTTTCTTATATTGCTTTTTCCTCCAGTTAAAAATCAATGGAGCTTTGTAGTTATGTTGCTGTGATATATTACATTATATTTTGACCACATTTCCCATGCTTTCCACTTTTGTGTGATTTACCTCAAGAAAAACCGAACTTTTATACAGATAGAAGAAAGATTATATCAGTTAATTAGCTTTCAGTTACAGAGCTGGCAGAAACAGTTTGAGAGCTGAATCTAGCTCCTGAAAACCAGACTCACCTACACAATAAAATTTGCATAGTAGAAATCAGATTCCTCCATTCTGCAGTCTGTATTTTTGCAGCTGCAGTGAAACTGATAGAGTTACAATGAAATATGATATAAATTACCACCTCAGTGTATATGGGGGGTTTATTTAGTTAGTTAATTAGTTACAAGAAAAGAAAAATTGAACAGATGCTAAGATTATCTAGGTTAATATGCCAAGGTATTTGGTATTTCACTATGGATGTTAAGAAGGGGATGTAATGAACATATGCAGATGCATTATTAGTATGACAGAGACAATGATTAATGATTTCTCTCAGCTTCAGCAACTCTAGGTAATTTAAAATTTTTAGTAGCAAACAACAATTGTTTACAGAATAGCAAAAAAGCCCAGGAATGGGAAATCATATTCATAACTGAATGTGAAAATCTTGTTCCTACAAGAAGAAATAATTTATTGGTCATAAAAACATTTTACTACATTTCCTTACAATATGTTGTTGAATCCTTGGAAACATTTGAATCCATGCTTCAAAATAACTCCATCTATAAGATATACCTAAAAATATCCAATATTTTCATAACTGCCTATGAGAATATGCTTATGCCTATGATTTATTCACTTTTTTGTTTGGGAGCAAAACCAATGCAGAGTATTATTTTGGTTTCTTTTGATCTGTATTAACTTATTGTGGCAATTTGAGGGAGCTCACATCAGGTTTATATCTAAAAACTTCTCGGATAGAAGACAGATATGCACAGAATAACATAGTCTTACTGCTTATTGTTTTGTAACATAGGAAATGCTGGCAATTTTTTCATAAATCATTCAAATTGTTTACTTAATCAGAGGCTTTATAGCTCACATTTTTTATTCACTTTTTATATACTGACCATACGAAGAGCTGTTATTTAATCTATTTCAAAATTTGAATGAGGAATGAGTTGGGCAACTGCAGAATATTCCTGCAGTTAATGAAGCAGAATGTTACCATTAATGAGATCCTCTGTTTCTCTGTGTTTTATAGTTCCAAAGTAATGGTCAGTTTATCCACTTAAGCAGCATACTTTACTTAAAATTGTCACATATTGGCTGCTTACAAAGCATTTCTCACTTTCTTTTTGCCCAGAACAGCATGTTTGTTTTGTAGAATCACATAGACAATGACCTGAGTACTTAGACGTAGAATTGAAATCAATTAGGATTTTGTTTTGAGTACAGAAATGCTATTTAAATTGTGAATACACTGAAAGGTCAATTTTTAATAGCCAAACTTGAAAAATTGATTGAAGGTATTTTGAAAAAATCATAAAGTATTCTATTTTATTGTTATTGAACTATCTTCTCACTACTTAATTTTTGTTCCCAAGCTTCCATTTCCCATTTTTCACAAATTTATGTCCATTGCTTTACCATTCTAAGCTTTCCTTTCATATAATCAGTGGAGAGAGACAGGCTTCTTAAAAGGTTGTCAAGGAGGATTCAAAGAGCTTGTTAAGAGGGCCTATTTTTCCATTTGCATCTGGACTGCATTAACAGGAGTTAATCTGCTTGCATGCTCAGCAGGATATGACTTGGAGCAGCAACACAGGAAATGCTAGATCTAGTGGAATACCTGAATATGCTGTGTGCAAGCAGTACTGTTTGCGCTAAAAACCTACAACAAATTCTATTTTGGAGGGATGTATGTGTTAAAATTTAGCAGTTAGATTCCTGAGCGAAGTAAAAGAGTAGGCATCTCAATCTGAGTGTACCTTAACTTATAATCTCACACTACAGATCCTTTTCTGTATGACCACACTTATTATTCCTCATCCATGCAAAGGAGACCATTGTACACCAAGAACTATTAAGTCAAAAAGCCAAAATGAGAAAATCTAGCTTCCACACAGTGGGTTTTGCAGTAACTGACTAGAGATTTAGTAACCAGTATATACTTCTCAGAGAGAGTAGTTTCATTTTTCTGAAGACATGTGACTGTTTTTTTACTATAAAATACACAAATAGTTTTCTTAATAAGAAACAAAACTAATATCTTTCTTTATGACTATTGCTGAAAACCCTACAGTTTTGGTTTTTTTTAATGTGATTGAGTTAAAAACTCAGCTTTTTTTAAAGTTGTTCTCTTCATATCAGAAAAAATTCAAAAATATTATTGGAATTAACTATAAGTAGTAATAATTCGAGAAAGATTGGGAAACAAAAATAAATACAGACACATGCTTATATCCACAGCAGCCATTACTCTCTCTCTGACCTTTTGCATATACATTTGGAATTCATAATATGGTTTTACCAAGTCCATTGAATAATAAATGTTGTGGTGGAAAATTCAGGTTTTCTAAAGTTGTTATGTTTTTTTTGTTAATTGTCTTGTAATGGTTCAATCCTGTAATCCCCACCCCAAATTCCTGTGGTCTTTCCCTGAGATACATCCTGTCAATCACACTGTTAACCACACCCTAGGCCTCAAGAGTTCTAGTAAGTCCTCAAGGTGACTCAGCAAGGTATCATGCTCCCCACTCCCCTTTCTTTCCCTAGATGGCTCTGCCCATTGTCCCCTGCTCTTGGTCACTCCTCCCCTCCCCTGAGATTGGTTGTAAGCCTCCCCCATACCTGGGACACGCCCCTGATATATAATGGGCTGTTTGTGCCCTAGACCCTCGCTCTGGCTCAGGATTTTCCCTGGATTAAAATCTCTCAAATCCACGTCAAGAGTCCTCTCCTTCCTTCCACAGCTTCTAACTAACACGTTCCAGCCTGAGGTTCAGACCCACAAAACATCAGAAGCACCAAGCCTTCATCTTATGTTGAACCTGAGCAACAGCTGGCTGGTGAAGCAGCTCAGGAAATCAACATAAATAAATGTTGTGTGTAATTATTTCAGGCTTTCATTTAAGAAGGAATAATATCATATAATGATATAAATTATTAGAAATTAAGAAAGTGTTTAATTACACTGATCTTATTAAAATCAGCTGCCAGAGAATCCTAATTCCCAATGAATTTAAGGAATTAGTTAAGTGGAGTGCATCATAAAACCAGACACTTCCTCTTTTGTTGAACTAAATCTGCTGCCAAATTTTAGGAGCAGAGTTTAATGAAGGAAACATTAAAAGAAGGAGAAATACTTTAAGCTATATAAAATTGAGGTTTTCTTCCGCTTTAACTTTTTACTTTCTTTGCTATAAAATAAATTATTTGAAATCAGCATATCTATTCAAGCCATAATCTTAAATATGTTTGCTTATATGCACCTGTTAGTTTGAAACATCGTGAATTAGCAAGGTAAATGTAACAGCAACTTTAAAATGTTTGAAAATAGTATGTAAATTATAAAATATGTAAATTAACTGACAGAATTCCTAATTTGTTTGGCAATAAAAGTGTAATAATAAAAATATACAGAAAGTACTAATGAAAATACCAAATAAATGATATGATCTTTTTTCTGCTTTTGAATGTGAAAAAAAACAACCTGACACTTCGTTTGCTTTCAATATGTAAATTTTCTAGTAGAAGATTGAAAAAAACATTACCTTAAAAAAATAAATTCTTTCATCCTGTATTTTGAGCTGAAGAGAAAAACAGTTTTTAGCTGTAGTTTACATAAATATATGCTTGTTCCTGTATTTAATATTAGCACATTAGGTGCGTATTTTTCTTTGAAGATTTTTAAAACAGACAGGGTAACTTCAGCGTATTCTGTTCTTAGAAGGAAAATTATATCTCTACCATTTAGTCACACAGAGAAGCAAATATTTATTTTCCACAGTCTGCAAGACACTGAATTGGGACAGGATTATGTGGTATCAGTTAATAATCATGGTAAATCAATTAATTAATTACTGGAATTAAAGAAACTGATCCAGTCATGACTACTAGCTATAGCTGACAAATATACATATTTCTAACTTAACCTCAGGCAGCAGTTGGAATGTCCTCACTCTGGTCAAGCAAGACCTCAGTAATGAACTGAAAGAAGATTTATTATGTGGAATGTGCTGATGGTTACATCCATAAGACCCATATTTCATTGTTTGCACGAGTTTTGTCATCTCCGCTTTGTCAGAGTGGAGACTGGGGGATGGATGCTTCTGGGCAGTGGATGAAACCTGCAATTAAGAGACTGCATTGCTTTAAAATTGAATTCCATTATGTTTTCCTTCTTGACTGGGCTACATATAGCATTTTGCCAACATACTATAGGAGTGGTAGGCAAGGACATTGTCCAGCTTAAAGAGGATAACTCCCTCTTTTAGATCCCATGTTTCTTGACATTTAACTCAAAAGCTGCTTGTGTTACAGCTTTTTTTTTTTTCTGATGTTACACTCTTTTGAAGGGGTTTTCCACAACAAAACTTTATTCCTAATTTTGAGGTTTTTGCTGGAACCTTTCCCTCATGTATTTCTCTTTTATATGATAAAGAGTAGTTATGTGTTAAGAAGTTAATATAAAGCATCACAACACCATGCAATATACAATTGTGTATTCTATCTATTGCAGAAGTTGTTTTGTTGCTATAAATTTAAAAGGTTACAATTTTTGCCCTGTTGTACTGCACCTTTTATGTTTCTATTATGCTATTATTGTTAGATGGTTGTTCAAACCTTTACTTAGGTGACATGCTAGGAAATACACTGCTTTGGTTTGTGGCTGAATTTTTTAATAAAATATATTTATAGACATATTATTTATATTTACAATTGAGAGCAAATATAAGTAATAGAAGGTCAATAACATTAATTTCAGTGATATTTTAATTGTTTTCAGTTCAAATGCTGGTGATTCAGTTAACATCTTCTATTGCAGTATAAGATAAAAGTATGGAATGAATAGAGAAACAGCTGGCCTAAAGCAGAGCAGATTTCCTCAATGGGAGTAAATGTGAAAATAATATGCTCAAAATGTATCTGAAATGTCTCTAATATATTCAAATTTGACACCCTGTGTGGAAAGAAAGAGGAATTTTTTTTTTTTTTTTTTTTTTACTTTACTGTGTATGGGGAATAATATCACACTAAGGAAGGTCATTGAAATAGATTTGAAAACAACAGCAAAAAGTTAAGTATTTACTGATGACCTGGAATCATGTGAAAACACCATCTTAGAGTATTACCAATCATAATCAAAATCTAAATGGATAACCAAAAGAGATGATGAAACAACACACTCAAGAAATCTAATAAATATTAGGCTATATATTTCAGGAAAATGAAATCCTGTTCAAAAGAATGTAGTAGAAAGTGTGGCCAACAGGACTTTGAGAAAAAAACTTTAAAACCTAATTTAAGCAGTAATACAATTTTGCAAAGATTAAAAAAGTAGAAACTTACTAAAGAGTCAGCAGCAGGTCAAGGCCAAAAATGTATTCAAGGACCATGTTATTGAGGGGAGGAAAAAAAAGAAATTCCTTATATATTATGTTGTATTTTTTTTTATTACCTTACTGAGGTGACAGAAGAGGTGGTGCATTGGAACCATTCCTTTGGCTTGAAGGGACCAACTCAAAATAAGGAAAATCAATAAACAGAACCCTAGCAGGTTGCTAGGATAAGGCAGTCTTTCCTGTGTAGCTCTGAAAGAGATAGATATGAAGCGTTTGAAGTACAAATGTTGACCTTGAGGTTAAGTTAGCCTTTCTGTTGAAGCAGTGAGAGGTGATTAACCTGTCAGAAATCTTCCTTGATGAGCAGTTGGCCAATTTCTAGTTAGAAAATTGGTAGAGATTATTAAAAAAAAAAAAAAAAAAAAAAGAAAATTGAAAAAAGCCCTAAAAATTAACNAAAAAAAAAAAAAAAAAGGAAACTTGAACTAGAAGACACATTGTTCAACAAGCTGAATAAAAATCAATACAACTTTTGAAGAAGAATGTGGAGCTTTTGGGGATGTCTTAGAGCTCAACAAGCATATGGATGAAATTACAAACAGTTGATGCCATATAATTGAATTTATAAAGATGTTTGGCAGTGTTCCATGAAAGAATATTATCTTTTAAGGGAAAAGCAATACAATGTGTTAAGATAATATTTGATTACAAGGTAAGAATTGAAAGTTGTTGATGTGATGTCTAGTTTTAAGTTATCTAGAAAAAATCAATAAAGGAAGGCTACCACAAAGATCTCATACATACTTTTCCTATGAATTGTGCTGTCCAAAACAAATTCACATAAAATTGATATGACAAAGTTCACATTATCACAAAATTATATGGTATAATCATATTTAGAGTCAAACGCACAGAGAAACAGGTACATCAATTTTACTTCTGATAAGTGCCGACCAGATTCTTAGAGAAGAAATTACTCTTAAGTACAGGCATGTGATGATAATTAGATTTTGGTTCTGAAGTATCACAGAATCACAGGATGGGTAAGGTTGGAGGGGACCACAGTGAGTCACCTAGTCCAACCTCTCTGCTCAAGCAGGTTCATCTCAGAGTGCACGGCACAGGATTCTGTCTAGATAGTTCTTGAATATCTCCAATGAACAAGACTCTGCAAGCTCTCTGGGCAATGTGTTCCAGTGTGTGATGACCTGAAACTCAGAAGTTCTTCCTCATGTTCATGTGGAACTTCCAGTTCCTGCCCATTGCCTCTTGTCCTATTCCTTGGCACCACCAAGAAGAGCCTGGCTCCATCCTCTGTCACCCTCCCTTCAGGTACTGATAGACATTGATGTGGTCCCCTCTCAGTTGTCTTTTCAAGGCTGAATAAGCCCAATTCCCTTGGCCTGTCCTTGTAAGAGAGATGTTCCAGTCCAAGATAAATTACCTTGAAATCATTATTACTAGTCTTTTGCAGATTAGCAAAATTCTATCAGAATTATATTTAAGGATTTTTTTCCTCACAGAGCATCCTAGCCCATGAGATATACTCTGATGAGGCAGTGTTAACAAAAAAATAAACAAATATGACATGACTGTCATATTTGCTTCTTGCCTGCAGATATAGGAGAGTCTATTCTCAGCACTCATATTTCAAGGAAAAATAGAATTGGAGTTTTTAAATATAGTCCTTATTACAAGGAAAAAAAACAGTCTTAAATTTTTGAGACCTGTAATTAAAAATCTTTTGTTCTAGTACTGAGAAATAGATCTATACATTATGCAGTCTTCAGCTTGGTGATTTGAAATGTAGTAAATAAAATTCTCTGGGTTGCTGATCACTAGAGATCCCAGCAACATGTGTGAAAGCTTCCAGGACACAAATGTTTCTTGGGTATTTTTCTTTCTTTGTCTTCTGCATGTTTTAAATGTCAATTCTGTATTATTTTATTTTGTAATTTCAAATTGTGCTCGTAACTGTTAAGTGACCAGTTATTTTGACTAAAGTCACTTGGAAACAAAGTAATCATCATTTGGAAACCTAAAGCTTCATTCTAGTTTTGCAATAATGTTTGCAGATGATTCAAGAGAAAGGTTATTTTTTGTTCCAGCTGTGATTCACTGCTAGGTCTTAAAAACTCATTTGGGTAAATGAACATTCTAGAGACATGCAAATAGGCAGTATACAACTACATAAAAGGGTTTTGAGTGGGCAATAGACTCATTTACAGCCTCCCCAGCCCTTAAATGGTGAAAGTCCTGTTACCAAAGCAGGATTCAGGAGCTGATACCAGTTATGAACTCTGTAGTAATAAGTAGATCCCTTGTTCTGTGAAGTTTGAAATGAACTCATAAAGTTACTGAGTTCTAAGAAAGCTCATAATTTAACTTTCATCCTCACATTTTTTATGTTTCTTCTGCTTAGAAGCTGTCATCATGTTCTTCATCACATAATAAAAAATATTCTTAAACCAAATAAGTAATGAAATATCATTTAGATATGAAGAGCGCAGATATGAATAAATAAATAATAAATAGGCTATATGACCCTCAAACAGAAAAAAAAGGAGAAAAAGGAAGTTTCTCATTGAAAGAGATAATTATTTCTTGTGAGGAGATCTGTAAATCCTTACACATTTTTGATTCATACTTTCTGATGCATCAATCTCTCAGTTCTGCTATTGTAGCTAAAATGTGTTAAGCTTTGTTAATCTCTGATTTATTTTTACTTTTACACATCTGTCATATAATGCTTCTTTCCTCTTGCTGTCTTAATATACTTGAAAGACTCTGAAATGGTCTTCCCCAGAAGACTGCCAATTTTCTTTTCTCTTCTTTTTTATTCATTTAGTATGTTGGCAGTTAAATTGTTTTAAAATGATTGTTCGTTTTCCCTCAGATATTCCTTAAATATCATGTCAAGCCTGCTGCAGACAGTTGACTTGATAAGCATATTCAAACTTTTATTTAGTTACTTTTTTCAGCTGTGGAAACTCTAACACTGGTGTGCTCTTTCAAAGGAATGAAGCTGTGCTAAGGCACAGGCTGACTGGAGAGACCTATTCCACCTCCATTTATTGTAAGCAGAGACTGTTTCACTGCAAAGATCTTTTTTCTACAACAAAAGATGTTAGAAAATGTTTTGTCCTATTTAATGGCTCCATTCTCAGAACCTGTTACTTTAATTCCATTTTATTGGCAAAAGAAAACAAAACATTACTTAAATGAAAGAAGACAACATTATTAGGTGGGTGTTTCCGCAGTGAAAGACTCCTGGAAAGGTATCACACGGCATTCTAATGGTTTTATCAACTGGAGCAGTGAGAGACATGAACAGGAGGAGAAACCTCACCATCCTTCGGCTCACATGGGAGCACCATTCAGGGAGAACTCAGACCCCACCCCTTGTCCTAGACACAAGCAACATCAGAAGTTTTCATCAGCTGCACACAATTCCTTCCAAAGTTAAGAAAAATATTAATGCATTATACATCACTCAAGATTCTAGAAGACTATACCAGACTGGAAATGAATTTCATGCACTGCTCTCTAGTGAAGAAAGCTTTCTTTCAGGAAGCTATTTCTTGCAGTATTAACGGAAAAATGAAGAATTAGGAGTAATAATTGTCTGCTATTTAGCTATTTTAAATTCAAAATTTACTAATGCATCTGTTAAACAAGAATTTAAAAATTCCTATAAATTAAGATTAAGTTTAGTCTGGTTATTTTTAGTTTTATATATTAATGCTTAATATATTAACCATACTTATTTGGTTATTTATTTGGTATCTGATTATGCTATGGAATATTTTGACATTTACATGCAACAGGCCTTGATAATAAATAATTCATGATGTGTAGCTCTACCCTGACATTTAAAAATGGAATCATTATATAGAATTAGGTTTTGGGTTATAAAATTGGAAATTTGACTCTTCAAATTTTCTTTAATATTCTTTCTAGGGCTTTGACAATTCAAATAGGAGCACAGGATTTTGCATTATAACAGCCAATATTTTGAAAACGCTATCAGATGTTATCCCATTCTACAACAGAAAAAANTTTACTGCTCATCTAAAATGGACTTGAATTTACACAGGGCAGAAACAGAAATATATCTAATTTCCAGCTAATTGCATTTGTTCAGAAAAATAGAGGAAAAATAAATAAGGAAGAAGCAATTTTGCAAACTGATAATATTTTGGATATTTGAATAACAGCCAATATTTTGAAAGCGCTATCAGATGTTATCCCATTCTACAACAGAAAAAAAAGTAGGATTTTAACCTTCTGCCACATCTCAGTTTATTTTTTTTTAAAAAAATCATTTTTCACTTTTTATACTTGGAAAAAATGAGTATATTTAGTAAACTAATTTTAAGCAATGATTTCAGCACTTGATAAAATTATATGGAATTTTTGGTGACTCTGTGCACCACAGTTCCTTAAGGAAAGACTAAATGGAATTGATATTTAAAATTAATCATTAAATTGAGAGCAAACATTTTTTCTAAAGTTTGGTTTCCCCTGAATATACAAGTGTATCTCATAATCAGCTGTATAAAATCTGCTTTTTGTATCTTCAGAAAAACATCTAGCTTTGTTTAAAAGATTTCAAGAAACAGGAATGGAATATACAGAGTTATTTGGCTTATTTGGCTTTGTTGGTAAACGCTGTTGAACTGTTAAATAAATTTGCATGTAAATAATTTGATGGTGTTTTAATTGCATTTTACGTGTTTATGTAAACTTTATGTGTTAACATGAAAAGCACTTTTAAACTTTCTGCTGCTTCTCTTTATTTATAAGAAAGACATACCTTCCTCTTGAAATGTACTTCTTAAAATGCATCTAATTATATTTCTCTGCTAATTATCTGCTATACAAATTCTAATATTTTTGATTTTTTCTTTACAAGACATATTTTATTGATTATACATCTGCTAGAAAACTTCAAAAATTGGTTTAGGTTCTCAGGGATTTTTGTTGGGTTATTTTTTTGTGGTTTATTTTTGTTTGTTTGTTGGGTTTTTTGGTGTTTTTTTTAGGAGTTGCCTTTAGGTGTTCTCCTGTTTTGCACTTTTTTATTAATAATATTTTTTCTTTATTAGTTCCTCCTTTAGAAAATATTAAATAACTTATCACGCAACAGCAGTTCGTTTGTGGTTTAGCACTGCAAGCATCAAGAATAATTAAGAAATTTCCTTGTCATCTTAGAATCAATTAATATGGATAGATTCATAACCAATTATAATAAATACTGTTTCTTGTCTACTTTGATATCCTTAACCCATTGTGACAGATATTTATATCTCTCTTTCTTCTAGGAATCACACAGAAATCCAATAACTTCCCAAAAATATTTATGAGAATATCTAAAATTCATTTATTATACTAGAATCCCTGGCAGTTATTTCTCTAATTTTATCTCAATTTACTACATCTTCAAAAAGTGACCAGACTGCCCATGTTCTCATTCTTCCCTTTCAGAGACTAAACCTCCCCCTAGTATTTCAAAACTTTTATGCTATTATGAAAATAGAACTTTTTTTTTTTTTTATTTAAATGGCAAAAACTTGATGTGATGCTCTTACTGAGACTTTACTGCCCTTAAATGGAACAAAAATGTTACCTTCTATGTCTGCATGAAAGCCTAGCTTAGATATATCTTTCTCCACAGCAATGTTTCATTGAAACTCAAAATCTATCTGTGATCTTTTAAGTTTTTCTGCAACAGTTGCTAGCTGCTTTAGATCTTACATTTCTACGTTTGCTAATACTTTTTTTACATTGCTACTTAGAATTTCTCTGCATTTTTTGGGGGGGTGTTTTTTTGGTTTAGAGATTTTTGTTATTTTTTTGTTTTGTTTTCTTATGGGTTTTTTTTTGTTTGTTTGTTTTTAGATAATGCCATCATTTCCCCATTTTCTCTTAATGATTCAGGGCCTGCTTTAATAAATTTCTAAATTGCCAGTTTCTCCTGGCCTCTGTTTTAACTAACCATATTCAAACACTTTTACATATATTGACCTGTATTTCTCTCTCATTTTTTACATCAGTTTTGATTGCACAGTTAAACTCTGTTGTGAAGACTGAAGAGACTATAGTACAGAAATCTTCTATATTGTTCATTATATTTTTTTCTTTCATACTGATTTTCAGCATTATGATATTGTGCTGTCTCCCTCTCTGTATTTTTTGGTGTCTTTTTATTTCTAATATATTTCTGCTTTTCCAATTAGCAACTAAAACATACATTTCTATATCAGATTCTTTTACATATTAATTGTATTGTCAAAGCAGCTTCAGATTCTTAATCAGCTTCACATTTACAGATGTATATACACAATAATATATCTGTAATTTAGAACTTTAGAATAAATATCTACCATTTTTATATGTTACAATGTCCTTTGCATTAAAATTACTTCATATCTAGAAGGTGATATATGAGTCACTGTATTTGTTTCCCTTTTATTTACAACCACTACAAGAAATCATTGCAACTAAAAATCTCATAATTGGACTACAAAGAATAAATAGAATGATACTGAATTACATGAGACTGGAAAAAGAGCATCCAATGATTTAGTACATGTGGAAGTTTGGTCTGGTATACAGTTCATTTTCCTCACAGTAGCTAGTAGGATCCGTTTTGGATTTTTGCTGGTTTTGACAGTACCAGGGGGTTTTCACTGCTGCTGAGCAGTGTTTACACAGAGTCAAGGTCTGTGCTGCTCCTCACACCATTCCACCAGTGAACAGCCTGGAGAGGCACGAGAGATTGGGAGGCAGCACAGCTGGGACAGCTGATCCCAAATGACCAAAGGGACATTCTGTACCTTATGGCATCGTGTTCAGCAATAATAAAGGGGAAAGGTTGTCCTGGGGCCACTGATCAGTAACTAGCAATGGTTGGTTGCTTGATGGTGAACAAGTATTTTCATTTGCGTTACTTGTCTTTCGTGGGTTACATTCCTCTTTTGTTTTCCTTTTCTTTACAATTTCTGCTTTCACCCTCTCAGTTCTCTCATTCCCCCACAAGGGGAGATGAGCAAGCAGGACTGTGTGGTATTTAATTTCCAGCTCGGGTTAAACCACAATAATATATTAAATTTTATAAACATAAAATCATGTCATTAAGTGTTTATTTTTTTGAACCTACTTATTTAGATGAATTGAATAATAGATGTCTTAGACTGAATTTTGAAACAGTGACCTATTAGATTAAAAGCTAGTGTTCCATTACCAGTTCTTCGAGGCACATTTCCCCTCCTTTTCCAGACTGTATGCGCAATTGTTCTTTTTTTTTGGTTGTATTTGTAGCTGTGTAATCAAATTTATCTGCATGACATAAAGCCATATTGTGCCATTCATTTTTAAGCAGTGTTCCCCATTGATTCCATTGAGAACTGCTGCTTAAAAATGGATGGTGCAATATGGCACTTAAATCTCCAAATGCAATTAAATTTTATTAGATCTTAACTGTAGAAGTTAGAAAGTGGGTGATCTGAAAGCAAGAAGAACTAAAAACTTCAAGCTGCATTAAAAATAGTTTAATGGCAAAAATATTAATTTTTCTAAAAAGATTAAGAGATTTGAAATTGCTTCTCATACTTAGGTAGTCCGTTCTTCACTTTTTTCTTATTAAACTTTCACCTTGTGCATTCTTTCTTTTGGTTAAACTACAATGGCCTGATGAAAAACATTTTAGCAATAAGCACATGGCTGGGGGTTTTAACACTTTATTGTTTAGCTGGAGGCACAGAAAATTTGACTTTATAGCAGTAGTTAAGCATAGATTACGAGAACTTATTGTTCTGCTGGGTGATTTTCCCTCTGTGGTTTTCAACTACATTTCTTTTACAACTACTGAAATTTGAGAAAAGATGTCATTCTGATGCATTTTATATTGCATTCTTTATTTACTAACACACTGCCATAATGAGGTAGAATGTAGTTTTTTGACAAATGAAAATGAATACTAATGATCAAGGTGGGTAATCTTCCAGATAAAATACTTGCCAATTTACATACAAAATTGGTGATACTCTGATGCTTTTGTAGTAGGGTTTGTCAAGGGCTACAGGTGATGTTATTTTACAAGGCAACATACCATTAGGTTTAGCACACAGAGGAACTTTTTCCCATAATGCTAAAAATGTTTCAAGGAAATAGTGAGCAATGCATCAACACACTGATCTTTATCATGTTCTTACTGTAGTCAAGTCGTGCTCCATTGCTGACCCTGGAAAGCAGGACAAGGACAGCATACTGCATAATATTTTGGTGAATAAACTAGAATAAGCTAGAGCATAAATAAATACATAAGGGAATACAGTATTTGAGAGTCTAAGCAAACATCATTAAAAAATAATGAAATACTATTGGAGAATTGCATAAGAAAATATCAGTTGCCTCCTGAAGGTTTTTTTTTTTGCGGGTTGGTTGGTTGGTTGGGTTATTTTATTCTGCAGGATGTTTTACATTCCCAGGGGAATGGTCTTCAGCATTTGTTGCATTTTTTGTTTAAAAATTTATATTTGTAGGTGTAATGCGTTTGCTAGATTTTTACTATAAGACTTTTCAATGCAAGACATAATAATTAGATGAGTTGATTTTCACAACTTCTAAGTCTTTGACTTGCTATTCTTAAGGAAACTAAATACATCATTGCAGTATAAAACTGCAAACAGTTTTAAACAAAGGTAAATGCAACCTACTTGGCTGAATTAAGCATAAGTGAAACTCAATGGCTGGCATGGTAGTAGTGGAACTTTTACATCTATCCAAACAAGTTGATGCTAGCTGTTCTCTGGAGGCAAAAACATATGTTTGCATCAAGCTAATGTTTTCAATTCACTGATATGGTTTCATATCCATCTTTGATGTCTGAACATTAATGTTTAGTGATGGTCAGGGTAAAACTCTTCTTCTTGAAATGTTTTGGCATTTTAAATTAAACATTTCCCAAAATGCAATGAAGGAAATACAGTCAGTGAACTCTCTAAGTTTACTGAAGTATCAGGCAAACCTCTTCCTCCTCCCTGACACATTCAGAAATGTCTTGGAGGACCATCCAGCTGCTAGAGGAGATAAATGATTCACTACCTAATAATTTACAAAATTTAACATTTTCTCAGCTCGTAAACGTCAACTGGATGCTTACATCTTGAACCAACTTCCCCTTATACTAGTTGTTTTTGAGACCCAGGAATGTGAATTCTTGTGAAGACAAAAGAAGCATTACAGAAACAGTTGGAAAATAAGGGACATAATAAGGGGAAAAGTAAACTCAGAAAGGGCCGAGTTAAAAAATTCAGAATGAGAAGACTAAGGAAAGAAATCAAGGAAAGAAATACTTAACGTGGGTATTAAGTTCTTGCTGCTGATTATATGTTGGGTATGCAAGAGGGACCAATAGTTCATGTCTAACTCCAGTCTGTACTGAGCACATTGTAGCAAAGGCTGCAGACAACTCTTGTTGAAAGACCTTGTACCTAAAAGATCCTCACTGGAAATCCTGCTCCAGACTCGTGCTGTGTCTCTTCACCCCTTGTGTGAACACATATGTGCCAGCTTCTCTTGGGTGAACATTTAGATTCCTGTTATAAATCCAGTGCAGATGTGTGTTACTTTCATGGAATTCAGTGTGTGGGAAAAATGTTTAGATGTTTCAGAAAAAGTGTCATATAAATATTTTATTTATCAACTGTAAAAAGAAATGGTATTATCTCTTCACCGTTTAGAGACATGGAAGTTATTTTAACCATGCTTCAGTATTAATGAGAGCTCTCAGATTTTTGAGGGTGATTTTTTTAATTTGGAAAAATTGTTGGGTTTAATGACTTTTAGAGATCTATAAGCATTTTTCAATTAAATTATTTTGTGACTTGTTTTTGTACCAGCTGTCATAATACTACCTTGCAAGTATCATGACACATTTTGTCTAGATCTGTACATAGGTAAACATATTTTGCTCTGGTTTAAACATGCTACTGTAAGAACTCTTTTTTACAAATAAGATTGCATAACCTGTAAGAATAAAATAGAATCAGGATATAAAAAAATCTTTATTTTTCTTTTTAAGTAAAGGTCCACTATATGCTGACTATATTTAGCTATTAATTTTAAATATTGTTTATGTGTACCAATACTTCAAGTTTCATTAAGGGTGAAATTATGTTCCTTTTTGTGTCAATGCCATTGACTTTAGTGGAATTGTAGTTTTACTCTAAATTTGCACATTATTTCTGTCTGCTGATTAGGAAGGGGTAATAATGAGCGCTAGAGTGGGACAGTGGTATTGGTGATGGTGGCTTAATTATTCAACTCACAAACAGTAAATAGGGAAATGGAGTTAGAGATATATTTTTTACAATCTTATTTCTCTTATTTTAATGTTTTTGTTGCTTATATTCCTCCATATTGACTTCTGTTTCATCCAAAATCTGGGAGATAAAATCTTGAGTATTTATAAGCTGGTAAGCAGACCTATTTTTATCACAAATATTTGCCACATTTAAATAGTGAAGGTTTTTTACTTTGTATTTTTCCAGTAACTCATGGCAAATAAGTCTCTGCCAGAGAGGCTCAGCCAAGATACTTACTGCTTCTTGGAAAAAATCCCAGTAGTTCTATTATCTAAATACGTTTTCACAAGAAATCATGAATTTGTATTCTTTCACATGGTGGTGGATTGAGGGAAGGCACTGAGATTACTCCTTCAGCCACAGAGGGCAAAATTCTGTGTCCATGTGGCAGCCAGTGCTTACTCGGTGTGTCAGGGCGTGTGCCCATCCGCTGTACTGAGCGTCACCAAGACCTCGTCCTGAGCTGGGTCCTGACAGATTTGCTTAGCTCCAGTATATGTGCCACATCTGCCACATGCATACACATGTGCACTAGCAAAAGCCAAGACCCTTCTGTTGACATATTTCAAATACTGTGACTTTCACACCAGTGCATTAAATCATCATTTCCAAATTGTGTATGCAAACCAGAGCAATAGCTGCCATCTGCTCCTGTTCAGGTACACAGTCTGTCAAACCCTGAAGTTACACCACACTGAAAGGAATCCATGCTGATGCAAATTGCATAAATCTGTTCTCAAAATATTGGGGCCTTGTGACATTTTAAAGATGTGTTCTTTTCATGGTATACTTCACCAAACATTTTGTTTGAATTAACTAAAAGTAGTGTTAAAATATATTAGCTTGTAGCTAATAAAATATATTAGTTTGTAGCTACACTAATAAATATTTTGTATGTAGTATGGCAAGTACTGAGATAAAGTCTTCTGGAATAATAGTAACAAAAACATATTTTCCTTATTTAATATAATTCATGAGGTAATAATGTTTTGAAAGAATACCACAAAAAAACCCCAGGTGTGTTTAGCAAATGAAACATTGAGTACTACTTCATTTATAAATTCCTATCTTAACCAGAAATAAATTTATTATTAACACTAAATTCATTAAAATGTTTTATAGTCCAGAAGAGAAAAAATATTCTAAAGAAATGCCATAGTCTTGAAAATAGGTTAGGGTTAAATCTAAATTAAAGCCCTAAATTACTAAGTCTGTGGGACAAGCAGGTAATAGACATAGGAAACCACTAACATTGAATTATGATTCATATATATGCACCTGTACATCTGATGAAAAAAAAAAGAAGAAAGAACACTGTTTCTTGCTTGGCATTTTTGAATAATGCCAAATACTGAGCTTTGTTATAAACCTTAGAAAAATACAATATTGTGGTAAAAAGCATTTGTATTTATCTTCCGTTTTACCAAGTGTTATGGCTGTGGTAGCATAAACATGATGTTTCTGTGATAAAGAAAAGTATGTACCTCATAACTTTATATATAGAAAGTTATAAATAATTGAGATATAAGTAAGTGGTACATCATGTTCAGTCAAGAAATCCTGACTTTCTTATTTCAGTAGTTGTAGACATTATTTTGCATGATGAGTGTATTGACATGAGTAAGTATTTACAAGAGTGCAGAAGGGCTGTGTAATCTATGCTCTTATCATAGTGTAAATCATCATGTGAATGAATAATAGTTTTTTATGCTATAAATAATAGCATACTGCATAAAAACACATTATTATTTTTATTAAGATGCTTTATAAATTATAAAGAAAAAGAAATTGATCTGGAAAACTGCAGAGTGCCATCAATTCTCATTTGATATATGAGAAAAATGCATATACTCGGTATGTCACAGGATGTTAAAATTTAATCCAGTGTAGAAGTGTAATAAAATTTTCTCTAATATCATATACCAACATACAACAAATGCACCCACTTGGGGACTCTGTGTCACTCTGCTTCATAACACAATTTAAACTGATTTTTTTAACGATATTGCATTTTTTAAAACTGATTATCTTCACTTTCTAGCACCCTGTGGAAGCCGATCAACAGGTTCTGAAGGGACTGTATTATCACCAAACTACCCCAAGAATTATAGTGTTGGTCACAACTGCATTTACTCTATCACTGTGCCTAAGGAATTTGGTAAGTAGGTCTGGTCTCATTAATATCTTTTTGTTGCTTGGTTACTTTCAACAATTCTGGATGATTTCTGTGGTTGGTTTTACATAAAATTATTAATAAACTGTTTTAAGCTGATATTTCTATTAACACTTTTATCTTTTTATAGTGCATTATTTTCTCAAAACACTTATATTTGCCTTTAACTTTTCAAAGTAGTGCTCAGTATTTTTGTCTCACTGTGATAGCTAGCATGTAACTTAGAATACTACTATGATGCCAACCAAATATATTTGTGGTACCTTCAGGTTTCTTTTCAGCCAAGGTCATGTGCCTATGCTCTAGAAAGTAAAGTATAGCTACAGTAAGTTCATGTAAGCAGGGGAAGCAATGTTTACCTTAAATATTTGGTACTGTTGCTCTTTTAACCCTTGGCTTCTCTGCATCATGAGACAATGGCATAGTCTTTATTGACAAATGAAATTAGAACACCGCACATCTGCTTGGGTTTTGTAGATTCTGTGAACCTCCATCAAATCTTCACTTCTATAGTAACATTTTTTCTCTTGACTAGACGAATATTTTAATGGTGTCTTCTGTCCATACAAAGCCAGTTTTATCTCCCTGGATTTATGAATTATTTTATCTCACTTTATTATTAAATGCCTATGATAACATGTGATGGTTTTTTGTTCCCTTTAACTTCTTGGTTAGAAGTATGCCACATATTGAGTGTCATTTAAGCTTTAAATATCCATGCTTTAGATTTATGCTTAGATAAGCAGGACTTCATACTGACCCGCAGCTCAGGTTTCAGTTTGTCAAATAACAGGTGCCTGAGGAGGGGATGGGTATTTCTTAACCTTCCTTCATGTTCATTCTGCAAACATCTTAGCCAAAATTAAAGACAGTGCTTCAGCTGCTGTGTGTCCATCTGTCATACTCATGATATCTGAACTCCTTTAATATCCAATTAGCTTGTTCTTGTGTATATTGTAGAGATGCATAGACTGCTGCAAAATAAATAGGTTTTTAAAAGTATTGTCTCCTAAGTCATGTTGATCTCTCCTTATTCCAAAAATATTGAGAAAAAATTAAACACATTTGCACAATTCTTGATTTATTTCTAATATAAACGTGCTTTTGATACAGCTAATTGTTTTTAGATAAACTGTAAAGTTTATATCCTTCCATTTTCATCAAATCTGAAGTTACTGATTTAATATCAGTACAATGATAGTTCTTAGTTTATGAAACAGATGTCAACATGTAAAGCCTTAAAATTACTTCAATAAAAAATTCAAAATGTTTGTTCTTTGTAATTCATATTTTTGACATTCTGGGTTGAAATGTAGTTTTGTGGTTTTCAGAAATAAAGCCAGATTTCCCAAAACAAGACATAGAAATGGGGAAAAATCCACCTGGTCTGCAGTTATTTGGAATAATTTGAGAAATACTGGTTTTCTTACACACTAAGCATGATAGTAAGAGTATTAAGGAATTTTATTTGACGGTTTCACAGTGATTAGACAAAAAAAACGTTTTTGCTGGTGCAAAAAAACCGGTTTAGATATGCTTAACCTTAGCATACAAGGATTCAGTGACATATTGTGGAATATAAATACAATAGAGTGGCTAAACTTTTTGTCTGTCCTACCTTGGGATAGACTTTTATTTTTTTTACTTGTATTTAAATAGTGTATTTTGACAATTAGTTCAGGTACCTGCAGAATATATAATGGATCATATTTGATCCACTTTTGTGCATGCAGGAAACAAAAGTGTGTTGAAAGAGAAAGGTAAAAAAACATTTCTGGTAATAACCACTCAAAATGAGGATGACATGACACATTAAAACAAGTGCCAAACCAGATATTTTCGTTTCAACTGCTTTTTTCCAATGATACTCATACAGTAATAGGAAGCAGAATTCCTCACAGCCAGAAGCTCACATTTTAAAATCTGCACCTTTGAATTGTACACTTGTGTACAATTTTTTTTTAAGTTATTAATATAGATTTTTTTTCCCTGACCTGGGGTCTTTCTGTTATCTACCATTACTAAAATTATTCCAGTAAAAACCATTAAGAAAGGCAAAGTAATTTTGACAATTGATTTAACTGAAGTTTTTTACATTTGATGTAATTACTTGGTCTGAAATTATATGGTATGAGTAATGAATGTGTTTTATCTAATAGCTTTTACCTCTCACTCATCAAAATATATTTAAGTACAGTTTCAGAGAAGAATAGCCATAAAATTGCAATCCTAATGTCTTTCAGATCAATTTTAGTAAGTAGGAACTTTTTTTTCTGTAACTCTGTTGTTTTGGGTCATGATAGAAGATATTGCATTAAGAGTCTTCACTTGCAATTCTTGGTATGTAGGGATCACTCACTGACAAGATGGTCACAAAAGATCTGGCCTTTGTGGAAAAAGACACCAGATTTAGTATTCAATTCACTTGTTAGTATGCATCACATAATGTAGATTTGACAGAGATTATTCACAACAAAAAGGAGTCAAAATAACCTTTTTGAGAATGAAGGGGCACTCTAGCAAAACTGCTGATGTAAGAGAACTTAATTTTCCTGAAGAAAACAGCAACATATCTGTTATCTTCTCTGTGGCTCCAACTTTCCATGTGAAATACAGCAATCAAATATTTACTGATGGAAACTCCAAGAACTGTTTTTGGCATCCAATACAATATATGGGAACTTATAACAAAGAGCAGTTAGAGTGAAAAAAAAGTGAAAACCTGGTCAATACAGACAAAACCCACAAACAATGTAATAACATATTCAGTGTGGAGAAGGGAACTCATTGGCCTGGATTGGTTTTTGATGGACTGAAAAGAAAACCTATTTCATCTGCAGCTTCTCAGGTTCTCAAGTCAAAAATTCTGTGAAAAAGTCATTTCAATGTGAATTTTTTCCCAGTGTTTCATTACTCTGTCATGCAGAATCACAGTTGCAATATTTCATACCATGACAGGTTTAAGCTACAAGATAAATGATTCACAAAAGCCCACAGTGTGCCACAGGCAAAATCTTTTGTAAACATGGAAGACTCAGCTTCTTTGACACTCTCCCACTGATATTTTAAAGTGGTGTAATGATGGTTAATTGTTCAATCCTGAGTACAGCTTTGGTTACAATTAAAATGCAGATGTTTGAGATTTTTTCCCCCTGATGGACATGACCTAATTTGTATGCTCTACTCTGTATAATGATGTCATCTATACTTTCTAAATTAATATTTTTAACAGTAAAATAGATTTTATATCAGCTGGCCTCAGCAAATGGCTTTCCTTTTCGTTGGATGAAAAAGATAGATTGAACATATATGGTAAGGTATATAAGTGGCTTTGAGCTATTCTATCAGAAAATAAATATATTTTCTCAGTTGCCATCAAAAATTATGAAATTTAAATCAGAACTATCTTTTACTACCTAGAAGCTAAAACATTAGTTGGGAAAATGTCTAGTTTCCATGGAAACATTTGCTTTACATCTACTGGAAAAGAGAATATTTTAAAAATTGCAAGAATTTTATTGATAAGAATGATATTTTGGGACAAGATTTCTTAGAATTATGGCAATGAAGGTAGATCCAGTTTGCTCACTTTAAACAGGGAAATTTAATTCCACTATTCTCTTCAATTTCTGAATAACTGGCTTATATTCACAGACACATTTATGCCACTTTCAGCTTTTGCTTATGTCTTGTCTTGAATTTCTAGGAGATAGACCCGAGTAGCAACATTGAAAAGAAAGAAGTAGAACCGAACAGCTGAACTTTGGGATTATTGTTACTATTATTATTAATATCCTTGAAATAATTTTTTTTTTGCAATAACTGGAAGGTAAACCTACAGATTTTATCCTGTCAGTGAAAATACACACTGAGCAAACAATGGTGTCAATATGTGTTTTCTGTTAGACAGCTCACTGCATCTACAATTGTTAGACACCTTAACAGTCGTGTCACAGTAAAGTTATTTCAGTACTGTTTGATTTGATTACAAACTCAGTTTACATTTGGAAAGAAAAAGGCAAAGACAGATCATAAAGAGAAGAATGTGCCAAATGACAACCTCACGTCAAGAGGGAATTGTATTTTTGGTAATACATAGCTGAATTAGAGTAAAACATTTGCTTTAATAACTTGAATCCAACATCATTCCTTTGTACATCTTAATATAATTTAAGAAATGTGGCAGATGCATATGGACTGAAATTTTTAAAATGTGGAGAGTATAACCATGCATCTTAAGTTAAAATGGATGGAAATATCTGTCTGAATAGTTAGCGTCAATATTTTTAAACATAAACGAAAAAAAAATTGAATTAAGCAATACTTTGCTGAAGGAGAGATAGAAGCAAAAGAATATGATCTAAAATATCAAAATGCTGCCATAGGCAGGAATGTGATTCTGCTCCTACCCTCTTTTTATACAAGCAACCACTTCAAAGTCTGTGAGGCTGCACTGTTCAAACAATGATTACATGTCAACAAGATGGAGCAAAACCACAAAGACTGCTCCAAATACTTGAGCATCCAGCTGTATAAAGGTCCAAGACATAAATTTCAGAAGAAAGAGACAGTGATCCAGCTTGTACCCTGTATTTTATTAAAAGAGTAAGTCAACTCATCTTTCCTTTCCAAAAAGAGAATGACTTCAAATCAAAATGACTTCCAAGAAAAGGGACCATTTATTTATTTACATTTTTTTAAATGTAACCATAAAACTATTAAAAAAATCTTCTATACTTTTTGTATTTTTTCACAAAATTTTTGCATAAAAATGTAAAAGACTGACTATCACAGGGCACTTCATATAATAACTAAAAATATTTTAAAGCCATGTATCATTTAATCCAGAAATTTAATGAAATCCAATTTAGTTGAATAATTCAGTTTTCTGGTTTGTTTCCTCAATTTTCTAAAGGATAGAGTGAACATCATGGAATACTGAGGATGTACATACAAATATTTATTGTCAACAATAGGAAGAAGTACCTGCTGTATAAGTAATACCAATAGTTGATAGAGAATTCACAACTCATCATTTTTTCTTGGCATTCTTTTAACTCTGTTGCCATGTTGTAATTTCTCTTAACATCATTCTGTTACTGCAATATTTTCAAAGGATCTTGTACTAGTATCTGAAAACATTAGAATGATCCTTAGTGAATTCTTGAAACTGAACTTCAAGAGCTCAGCATTAAAAAGTTTGTGGCAGCCCTTTTCTTCAATTTTGTCCAGTCAGCCAATTAAGCTTCATTCAAAATTAAATAAGTAGGAGTTTCATCTGTGAAAGTCTTTAGAAACCCTGGCCAGAACTGAGAGATTGTTGTGCAAAGGATTTCAGGCAGACACAGAAGTAGTTTTAATTCCAGAGATAAAGGCTTAATAAATACAATATTTATATGTAATATTTAATTACAATTTCTGAAGTAATTCTTTTGAATGAATGAATGGAAACAAATGTTTCAGTGGTGTAAATGCTGCTTTATGTTAATTTACCTCATTGCCAGAATATTGTTTTGATTTGAAAATTCTCTGAGTGGACTTAAGATGATAGGTATATGTCTTTTCACTTAACTCTATTTTAAATTTAATTTTGGGAGTTAATGAAGAGCACTGAAGAAGGTTAAGCATGGAGTCAGGTTGCTTAGAGCCATAAAAACATGTAGGTTGTGTGCATTGTGCCTGAAACAAATTAATGTACCTCCTACCACAATAGAAAATGAATATTCTCAATGTTCATTCAATGTGCATTGAATGACTGAGTATGAATTTATTTTCCATTATTATTTTGATTAAATCTGATAAACGAACAATTTTTCTGAAATTTGCAATGCATAAAATCAACCATGCAAAGGCACGGTTCATTTCTTCTTTAAAGTAAGGAGATTTTATAGCTATATAATGAATACAATAAAAATGGGTGGAATCTGACTCATTGTATTCCGTGCAATTTAGCAAGAAAAGAATGTACTGGTATTGAGCTAGAAATAAAAAGCTTAGAAGTCTATCTTCTACATACTAAATGAACATGAAATTCTTAATTTAAAAAAAATAAAAATCTTCATCCATAAATGTAAATTCTGGACTTTTGGAGTTAGATACAGTGACAGGATTTGTGTTTTAATCTCTATAATCCATGTGGGAATGTTCTAAATCTGTGAATATACCTAGTCTTGAAGTGTTACCCTTAAACACTGCAAATTTATGTGCACATAAATTTTAGGCTTGCATGCAAAGCAAATAGGTGTGTATACATGCAATTGAATTCTATGTTGGAACACATTTCCTCTTGTTTTAGTTTATACACCTAATTAAATAGATACCTAATCTAAGACATTCAGATCCTTGCTCTAATCAACAGAGATACATATTCCCATGGTGTGATTCATCCCATCTAAAACATTTATCTGTAACTTTTGAAAGAACATAATTTATTTCTAATGTAAAAGAAACAGAACAGCCTTGTTTCATCATATGGGTTCTGGCAGCCACCATGGATTAAATGAATTAAATGAACATTGCAGCATATGTGGTCTCCATCCATCCTACAATCACATTGTACACATTTAACTTCATGATTTTATCTTATGCATATGTGGTATAGCTGGCAATTTCAGATATGTTTCAGTGGGCAACCATTTAGTGACTTGAGATTGGATGATTCAAATTCAAGCTATTCTTTGTGATTCGGTGAGGGTGAACAAAATATGTATCTTATTATTAAGTGTGTATTTGACAATGACATCTCTACTTCTTAGAGTGTTATTGGACACAAGTAGAATTTCAGGTGATGGACTGCATTATGTTAGCTTTTCTACAGGTACAGGAAGCCATGACCTATAGCCTGTCTTCAGAATACCTAATGGATTTATGTTTCTACTTCAAAAAGGAAAATGAAGGGCAAGATTGCTTATACGCTGGAAATAATTTTTGTTGTGGTTTTGGGAGGGGCTTTAGTGAGCATTAAGTATTCTCTTCTCCAGGATACATAATATATGTACCTAAAAGTGCCATTTAAAATACAAATATTTTTAGAATTTGGTATAAAAATAGTTAGAGTGCAAGAATTTAAGTTACATATACATACTATGAAATTATTTATTATTTAATGTACGAATTTATTCCTTTGAAGAATATTTTTCTACTTTTAACAAGGTTGTGCCAAATATTTTTTATTTTTCATTGTATTTAGAACACAGAGCAATAATGCTGACTACTTTTATTTAAATAGGAAAACTCCAGTAGCAAAATATTGTATTTCAAACATACCTGGTGGATAGTGAAAATGTTTTTTTATCATAATTTCAAGTATACATGGATTACTGTGCCACAGGCTTCCTGTAGAATACCTGGAGCTTGCAGTCTAAGATTTTTTTTAAGAATAGAGGTGAGTATTAATTGTGTAACTATTAACTTCTGGTTTGCTTTTCTAATTCAAGGAGAAGTTTATGTTATTGAGATGCTAACGATGTAAATCACAGAAGTACCAGAAGGTCATTTCACCACTTTCCACTTAGCTATGAATCTCCAAGGTTCTGAGAGGAAGAACTAGATGGTTTTATGTACTCAGATTCACAGCTGGGGAGTATTTCATTCATTGGTTCACTGCTTACTTAATATGCTTTCCAAGTGAGCAGATGCCAATAAAAAAGTCACTGTAGGGTAACATTTAAAGGACTTCAAACTATTCAGTGTATTTTTGAAATGAAATTTAAAGAATTTAGTTGCTTCATATGATTTGAAGTCACTTTTTCAGTGCTGTTTTTAGATTTTTTCAATAAAAATGATTAGTTTTGGCTCAAATATTAATGATGTGTTTGAATATAATAATGACCAATTAAATATAGACTAAAAAATAGCTTAAGCTATTGAATTTGACTATAAACATATGGCACTAATAAAGCTGTCTTTTTAATGCCCTAAACCCAAAGTCGAATGATAAGACCACATCTGTGGTCTTCAAAGAAATTCACAGTGCCTCAATAAGTAAAATAATTTGACTGTAATATGATTGAGTTGATGAAAGATTTCTAAAGACATTTCCTTTTTATTTATTTATTTCTTTTTATTTTCTAAGCAGTGCGACTCCAGCTGCTCCAAATATTTAATCATCAAATCTTGTTCACAGAGAAGACTGCTATTAAAATAGCTGAAATTAGTCTGGGTTTCTGGTTAGTCCAAATATTGGAAGAAAGACTACATTACAATCATCACTTACAAGCCTTTCAACACACGTTACTGTCCCAGGGAGGAGACTGAATGGTAGCATATTTTCTGAAGAATTCTCTTTTCTGTTAGGTTTTACTTCTTAGGACAAGATTGCAGTACTTTGGAAGGATGATAGCAAAATGTTGCATCTCCATTTGTTAGGTCATCTTATCATAAAGTTGTATTAATAAGGAAGTTGTCATTTTTACTGTTAATCTCTGCATGAGTTAAAAAGCTGCTTTCTCATTCTTCAGGCCTGGCCAGTTGTGTGAACCAGGCCTTTCTTTCTCTAGGGGTTTGTGTTTTTGTGGTTTTAGTAGTTTGGGGGTTTTTTTGCTTTGTTTCTCTGCCTCCACCGCATTTTTCTATTTTGTAGCTCCAAAAATCAATAGGAAAATCATCCTAACAGAACAACTGCAGAAATGCCTACTCCCTGATACGTGTTTCACTTGTTGGCAATAAGAAACAGAGAGACCTGGACAGGAATACCATGAAAGTTGGGGTGACCATGGCCAAGTTTCCATTCTGAAATATTCTGATATATTTCAGAGAAGGAGCTCATTAGAATCAGAATAGGATCAAGGAACTGCAAAAATTAATTTTACAAAACATTTTCTGCTTATAAAATGGTTCACTGTTAGGCCCTGTTTACATACTTGTAATTCACGTTTCACACTTTTCCTCGTCGTTGTATTCCTTTGGGTATAAGCCAATTCTCTCTCAAGTAAGATTACCTGTATTGACTCAAATACTTGTGTGCACCACTGTATACACAGATACAAATTTCAAAGATTCTGGATTTGTCTCTTATTTCTATTTAGTTTCCTTTGTTTAGAAAACAAATAAAAAGGTCTTTGCTATCCCCACTATATTTTACTTTGTGTTCTTCCTGAACGCAGAACTGGCTGATTATTCCACATGCTTAAAAACAGAACCTCTGAACAATCTGTTTTACTGAAAAAAAAAGAGGAGAGGGGTGTTAGCCATTTGCTGTTTGTATCGAGTTGTTTATTTATAGTGATTTACAAGAAATTTTTGAATTTTAGATAGAGATGAATTGCATCTGCTCTGATAACATGAGTAAATTTCAGGAAAACGTGAAAAAATTCTCTGAGGGGAAAAACAAACTTGGAAGTTGGTAGTTGCACATATTTTATGGCAAAAAATAATCCCATCTCTTTGTAAGAGTTTAGAATTTGAATTGTATTTCGGGAAATCATTAAAAGACTGTCAAAATATGGGTATTTGTTGAGAGGAAATTGCTTTGAGTTGTTACTTAGTGAAGATGTTGAATTTCTGGTTTTGGAGGCCATCATGGAAACAATTGAAGGATGACAGTCCTATTGTTTCTGAGAGGTGGCATCTAGGGTGTGGCAGTAAGGCAGGAAACTGGAGGAGGACCATATAATTTGGTGATTACAAGGGATGCATAGCGAAAGAAAGAATGGGAGAGTAGGAAAAGTAGTGTGTATATATACATATATATATATATGTATGGATACATATACCTGTAAGTATTCATATACATGTATTCGGTGAAAGGGTAAAACCTCCCTGAAACCAACCTCAGCTAATGAGACTTGTCCAGCTCTAGCTGATTATATGAGATTTGCGTGAGAAGAAAAAGGGAGACACAAATGTTGTTATTGACATGGTGTGAGACCTGTGCAAGAGCACTGCTCTGATAAAGCACCTGTACCACATCTGTCCGGGTTTTGTAAATGTGTGGGATGATGTCAAAGCCATGTGGTTCTCTTGCTGTGACTATAACACCTCAAATCCCACTCTAACAGTGTGTGTATTAAATGTAACATTGGATTGAATACTCTGCTTTTTGCTTTATTATTTGAGTCCTGGAGAGACCTGTCATTTTAAAATACATGTAATGGTAAACACCCACTTGGACTGTTTAGAAGTTATACTAGACAATCAGAAATAGGCTTCTAAAAAGCCTGTGTTTTGTAAGGTTTCTCATTATTGAATAACCAAGTCAAACTTTTATTTCTCCAAGCCATCTGTTCCTCTTGTTCTCATCCTCTTTTTTCCCATTCCCGTTTTCTATAAAGGACTGTGGATCCTGAAATGACCAGCTGATTGTTATGCAAGATTTGCTTTTTCCAAAAATAAAAAAGTTTCTCATTTAGGTCCTGAAACCTTCCCTAGGTTGTGATTTCACATTTCAGTTATAGACTCAGCCAGACTGGCAACACATCTGTTGCCAGACGGGCAACTGATAAGTGATTCTATTTACCATGAGGATCATAATGATGAAGTCCTGTTTCTCATATTTACTGATATCAAATGGCTGAGACATTTTCACTTTTTCCTTTCACAGGTTTCCTTTATATAATTTTTGCTGATTTTGACTATGAAGGATTATTTCTCTGTTTTCTCTCTCTTTTTTTTTTTTTTTTTTTTTTTTTTTT
>VXBB01012040.1:167841-193184 GCA_013399915.1 Illadopsis cleaveri
AAACTTTGTGTGCACAAAAGCAAAGGGAACAACCTGGTGTGTTAACACCCTTCAGCTACCAATGCAAAGCACAACACTTTGAGGGCTGCTAAAGAAAAATGAACTCTATCGCAGTCAGACCCAATACAGTCAGAAATGTGGGCAATTCAGGGGTCTCTTTTGGAAGACTCTGATTGTACATGGCCCCGGAGAGTTGAGAAATCCAGGAAGTACTTTTTATTTTCAGGGATCATTACTTCAAGAAAGTAATGGCCCACGCTAATGATCAGACTAACAAACAAAGGTGGCAAAGACCCTGCATAGATGAACAAGGAGCTCATGATAATACTTGAACATTAAAAAAATTCAAGAGGTTGAAGCAAGGTCAGATGTTTGAGGAGGAATACAAACACTTGAAATACACTGAAAAGATGGGGTTAGGAAAGTCAAAATCCATGTAGAATTGAATCTGAGGTGAAGTCTCTGAAGAAAAAATATGCAGAGACATATGCAATAATAAATTTCTTCTTAACTACAGTCTTCACCAGTAAACCAATCTTGAACAATCCTGGAATTCTGAGACCAGCAGAAAAGTCTAGAGTAAGGATGACTTAGAGGAAGACTTAGGTGATGGAGCACTTAGACAAACTGGGCAAATGCAAACCCTTGGGACATGATGGAGTGCATGGGAGATCAGTCACCCTTGGAAGATTATGACAGCTGAGGCAGGTACCCAAGGGCTGGAAAAAGACAAGAACATTCCTATCTTCAAGAAAAGCAAGGAGAAGGATTGAGGGAACAGGCAAATTGGTCTCACCTCTGTACCTGGGAGGGTAGTAGAGCAAATTGTCCTGGTCACCTTCTGCAAATATTAGAGATGATCAAGTTGCTTAAAAGTAGAGAGTTGGCACTGTTCAGCCAAGGGAAAGAAAGGCAAAGGCAAGGGAGAAAAACTGTAAGGGAGGCAGGATGCTGGGTCACGTTGCTCAAAGAGGTTGTGGGATCTCCCTCCCCATAGAAATTCCAAATCTAATTAAATATTGGCCAGAGCAATCTGCTCTAAATGGCCATCCTGTCTGCAAAAGGACTATACTAGATAATTGGTGAAGGCTTCTAGTCTCAGTTATTTTCTAATTTTGTGATAGGAATTGTACTGAAAATACTGTTCATAATCTAATACTATTTAAATTATACCAGTATTTTTTTTTTAACAGACAGATGTAAACTCTGTATGTGTTTATTTCTTACTCTAAGAATGAAACTAAAATTTCTTTGATTACATTTTTAACTAGCAAACTATTTTTGGCCAATTCCATCTGTTGTTAGATGTTTTCCAAACTCATTGAAAGTGTCCAGATGTTGCAGTGATGAAGGCCATAGAAACATCTAGATGTTTAGAGACATGGAAAGTCTGCTCATCTAACTCTTGCCTGTTTAAAAAGGAGCTTGCTTTTAATAGGTGCTGACCTATTTTGAATTAATGGGTTACCTCACTGTCCTAAATTATTGGCTGTATTAACATTAGTTTTCCTGGAATTTTGAAATAAAAAAAAATCACAAAAATGGAAATGTATCAAAAACCTCTTAAAAATGTATTTTATTTCTTTTTTGAAGAAATGCATTATCTAGTAGCTATCAAAATTTCAAGAGGAAGTGTTTTTTGAACAACTTGCATTGTTTATTTGTAAAATAAGACAACTAAATGTGTAAGTAAAATGTTAAACCACAAAACACAGGGAAAATATATTTTATTTTTAAATAGTATTGCTATAAAGCATTGAAGTCCAAGATGAATTCAGAAATAATTTGTGGCCCAACTTTAGACATCAAGTTTGGACATGTGCCTTTCAATATTTCATTCTGGTTGACAAGGGATAGCAGATGATTAAGAATGAGTCATTATTCAAGCAGAGAATGCTTATCCATCCATCATTAAAGAAAAAAAAGATCACACCCAAATTCTTCATTTGAAGGGATTTGATCTTTATTTGAACTGGATGATAGTTTTCAATTACTTGTTTCCCAAGGGCAGACTTTACTGGATAGTTACATTATATTTTATCAACTTTTGTTAATTTAGAAGGTACTTTTTACTGGCTTTAAATATGTTAGCTATTATTTAATTTTAAGAAAATTCTTTTTAAGCACTAGAAAATAAAAGAATGAGCACATACCAAACAGAGTAGACAGCAATGAGCACCAGAAAACACAGGAGTAATGAACTGGCTTTTTTATAATAATCAGAATTTCCTTTCTTGTGACATTATGTCAGCTGGTCAGGTATCAGCCACTAAACATTTCAACATTTTGCAGTTTAATGAGTAAAAAGAAATAATGCAGGTACAGAAAAAGGAAGGAACAGGATCTAGATTATTTCTTCCCCAGTGGCTGCAGCATATTCCTGCTTAATTTGAGAAACCAGATTGACTCATATAAATTGATCATAAAGGGCTTAAAACTCCCTACTTGAGCTTGCTGTTTTTCCATGTTAACTCCTTTCTGGCAGTAATTCCTCTTTGTCACTTCTTTTGATGTCTCGGCCACCTCAAATCTCTTCTAAATATGTTTAATCATAAGTTAATGAAAACTTTTTGTTATGTTCTTATATTTTTGTCTGTATTTTATTGAGAAATGCATAAATGATTGTGAAAGAAACAAAACAAAACAGTTGCCAAAAACGATTCTTGGACCATTCTCTTTCCAAAGTTACTGATTTTAGGTCATGTATTAGTTCACTTTCTTCAGTGTTGTACTTTTAGTCAGAAAGGTTCACAGGACAAAGCTAGAGGTAAAACCAGTATTAAAATACTTACACAAAAAGATCTTGAAATTTTACTCACTGTATGGTAAAATTGTGGGTAAATATTTTATAATAACCCATTAAAATACAAATGTAGCTTAACAATTCTATTTTTACAGTTTTCCCAGGATACAGCTCTTGATAACAGTTATATATGCTTGCTACGGGAACCTCAGCTCTTGCCCAAATTTTCCATACATAGTTTGAAAGGTAGTTCAAAATTGGAAATAGCAGTGGAAGTCACAAGGAACTTTTCTTGTCTCAACGGAAAAATGAAATTCACTGAGCATGCAAAAAGATTTGATAAAGGTAAAAATGTGACAGAAACAATTAGCTGGATTAAAAGCTCGTTAGTTGTCTTTAACAACACCGTAGGGAAGACTTGAATCCAGATAAATATTATTCTGAAAATAAGCAGAACTATTAAAAACATCAGTGATTAATTTTCTGGAAATTGAAGGAGGAATAATGAAGATAATTCAGCATCTCACTTATAGTTCCTCTTAAAAAATGGACAAGAATCTTTGGAAGTGTCTCAGAAAAACTTTTGTTTCAAATTTTTATAAATATAACATTCAGTCTTTTCCTTCAAAAAGAGGCTTTTAAAAACTGAAATGAGTATATGATAAGATGATGAGTATGGAACATAGAACTGCCTTTTTTAAAAAAAAATCAGTTCAAAAAAATAGTCAAGAATTTGAAGACAATGCTGTTTTAATGTACTATTTTCAAAGCTTTAACGGTGTATAATTAATTGAAAGAATTGGAGGTGAGAGCTTCATCTTCTATAACTAAAACTACCAAATTAAGATACTGTAGAACTTTTGGCAGACAAATGTAGCGACACATTGGTGTATTTGTTCCAAAATGTCTAACCTGAAAAATGAACAGGAGCTGCTTCAGTTTCTCTTTTTTGGTGTTCCAGTACCTAAAAATATTTGACTGCTTCCACATTTGTACGTGTATAGTTCCTAAGTTATTTTCCTCTCCACTGCTTGTAGTGTTGGATATAAATATTTTCTAGGTACTAGGGTCAGAACTAACCAAAAAAATGTTTTTCTTTTCACTGATTACTTGTATTGAAGGTGAAAACACCTGCAATTCAAATGGACTGTGCAAACCTTTGAACTTATGTCCAAAAATAAGTCTTGCATTGAATTGCTCTACTAGAATTACTTTTAAAATAAAGATTTTTGTTACTCAATAGATGTATTCTGAAAAGTGTTTGCTGCCTTCAACAGTTGCTAATTGCACTGTTTTGTTGCACTAATTGCAACAAAAGCAAAGATATATTGGATGCTAATACTCTTAAAAAAGGGAAACATTCCAAGGTAAGTATAAGTTACAGAGGGTTATCAACAAAATTACTTAATAAAGTACAGTCTAGAATAATATGCCTGGAATTTTAAAGGATAAAATTGAACTGAGAACTTAGATGTGTGGGGGAGGGCGCAGAACTTGAAAGTAGAAAGTAATTCAACAGCAAAAAATTGTTTTGTTCTGTAATTACTAGAATCTTTTAATGATTATATGTATATGTATGGCTTCTGTACCTTCACTGTCTCTTTTAGATGTATTTTCATCCTTTTACTGCTGTAATGGGATGAAAAATAACCTACATTCAGCACCAGCACAGCTGACTTAGTTATTTTTACAACCATACATTAATATATATTTTGTTCTCTCTCTTTTTGTTCCCCTTTCTTATTCTATTCTCTGTGTTTGGCTTTGGTTTTCTTTTTTGTCTTGGCTACTCGTGCCCCTTCCTTCTTTTCCTTTCTATTTGGTCAGTTGTTTTTGGCCAGTTTGTGTTTTTCCAGACATCACTCCATGACGTCGTTGAAGTATATGATGGCCCAGCTCTCCAGTCATCTTTGTTATCCTCTCTCTCAGGATCTCATTCAGGTATGATTTAATAGAACTGTCAGTATATCGTTATTTACTTTTTTTAATGAACCCAGAAATAAAATGTAGTCCAAAAAGAGAGAAAAAAAGGACTGTCATATTTGCATAACTTCATCTCAGGCAAATATATGAAATCCACATTTTGAATGAGACACTTCAAAATCTTTGCATTGATGAATAAAATGAAGTAAAATAACTTCTATTTTAGGGTGGTTTTTTTTCATTTTTTTTCTTTTGATATTTAGCTAATATTGTGGTTATTTAGAACTTCTTACTCTGTGCCTTTATGGCTTTGTCTAGTGAGTAATTTGAAATGGGTAGTAGATATTTTAAAGGGAAAGCAAGGCATATTTGTGCTAAAGTAAAATTAAATAGATTAGTCACATGTTGAGTCTATTTAAAGGTGTAGGGAGTTGGGATTTTTGTTGAGTTTGGGGTTTTTTCTGTTTTGGTTTAGGTTGTCTATCTTATTTTGGTGGGAGGGTTGTTGTGGTGTGAGTGTTTGTTGTTGTTTCCATTGTCATTGGTTTGTTGGTTTGGTTCATTTTTTTTGGGGGGTTGTTGTTTGCTTTTGATAAATGAAAAAATCAACAAATATTCTTAGTAACTGAGTTTTCATTCCTCTTTTCTAGAATGACATAATACTGTCAACATGAAATATTAAAAGTGCATGTATCTTGCAAAATTTACTGAAGCAGAACAGGGCTTGGAGAGTATAATTTCTCGCTACAAAGCTGTCGACAGGTTTTTTCTTTAGTAAAACATGGCTATGATAGCTTTGTATTTTCATTGTTTGAGTAGGTGAATCCCTTCCATTGAGTTCGGGGAACCAGATCACAGTCAGATTTACCTCAGTTGGACCAATAACAGCTAAAGGATTTCATTTTGTTTATCAAGGTGAGAAAAATAGAAAAATGCGTGCATTTATTGTGTATTGTGTTCATCATAATTTGTAAATCATCAGAGAGAAACAAACTGAGAATGAAGAAGAAAGTTCTTGTTCTTTTAAAAATAGACTGTGTCACTATTTCTACATGTTTTGAAAAATGTTTGAAACTATTATCTGTATTTTAAAGCTGCGATCAAATACTTAAGAAGCATAAGAGTGTTTCCAAATTTAAGAAGACATTTATACAAAACTGCTCTTTTTGTTTGCTAATCTGATTGACAAATGTTAGATCCATCTGTGTGCTCTAACTGGTTTATCTCTCAATTTAAATATGAATAGCTGTAAATGTTATTACCTGTGGGTTAAAAATGATCTTACTGTTATTAAGACATTTTTCTTGAATTACATTATTTTCCTTCTTATGAGTCAAATGGGAAATTTTTATGTACCAACACTTGCAACTGTAATTCATTCTTTCATTACATATAAATACTCATCTGACAGTCAGAACACACATTCAGAAATCCACATGAATAAATGTAAATATCTGACACAAAATATTTTGAAACCCTGTATTAGTTGAGTATCTCATGGTAGTATTTCTTGTAAGTGTCATTTTAGAAAGCTTTCTGTGTGGATTCTATGCATTACTTCAAATCTTGGCAAGGATATCAGTGCTCTGCTCTCCTAAATAGCAACTCAGACATCCAAAGTGAGCAATCTCTATTGTGAAGATTCATTCAGGGATTATGGAAATGTTCTCAACTGGGAAATCGCTGAAAGTTTCTTCCAGGCATTTTAAATATTTGTGGTTCAATACCTGTATTCCCCTCACCAAATCTAAAATTAAGAATCCACAATTGTTTGTATGTTCACAGCTGTTCCAAGAACAAGTGCAACACAGTGTAGCTCTGTGCCTGAACCAAGATTTGGAAAAAGGATTGGAAATGAATTTGCAGTTGGTTCACTGGTTCTTTTTGAGTGCAATCCAGGATATGTCCTCCATGGGTCAACAGCAATTAGATGTGATACAGTACCAAATGCATTGGCACAATGGAATGATTCACTCCCTACATGTATTGGTGAGTTCCTAAGGCTTTTTGATATAACTAATTACTGCTTAAAGTGTAGACTATTCTCTGGTTGAATGTGCTTATTCTTTGTCATTGGTATAGTATTTTATTCTTGCTTACTTTAATTTAATTTCTTTTTTTATTCAAGGTTAAATTGTATTCTCCTTTCTATTCTATTTCTATTCTAACCTTGCTGTGAACTTTCACAACAATCATGAACCTGCTCTGCTGCCATAATTTATGTGATAGCTGTCCCTCTTTAATCAAGAATCAAAAATATTAGTTTGTGCCCTGACTTCGTGCAAGATTAAGATGTTTTTACACTGCAGATCTCTAACAGGACATTGCAAGCTATTAGGAAGAACATGATCATATTAAAGATTTAGAAATAGTTACATTAATATTTTGTTACTTGCCAGGAAAAGGCCAGCAGCTTTTCAGATCAGAAAACATACTTTGTCTGCTTCTAGTCACTTTGAGAGTAAATTCTCAAAATTAAATTCTTAAATTAATGTGCATGCACTGATATTTATAAACTGACTTGGACCAACTGGAAATCTAGTAATTGTAAGGAAATTCCCCACTTTAATTTTCCTGATAGGGAAGAGAATTTTTTATAAAAAATATCATAACCCTTTACAAAAATGGTAATGACTCCAGCAGAGAACATAAAGAGAAGTTTAGGTGAGTAGATATAAAGAAAACAAAGAACATATTTTCATTAGGCTGATGTTTTATCTGCCATGCTAACCAGCTGATGGTGCCTGGTAGAGTATGAGTGTTTTTTAGTAAATTAAAAGATTGTCTCCAAAATACAGAAATCCCGATAGAGATCAAGGCTAAGTATCAGTGGGGTAATATCGACAAAATCTGAATAATCAAATTTTAAACAAATAATGTTGATTTGGACTGTTTCAGGCATAGCAATAGAACCACAATTTCTATATCAATGAGAAGGTGAAGTATATAGCTGTATCTCATTTAGTTTCATAGATTGCAGTTTAATCAGTAGACTTGTACTACTTTTCCCCTTGAATCATATTCCCTTTTTTTTCAGATGTAACAACTTGACAAAGTGTGGAAGTCATTCTTTTGGACGTTGATCACAATATATTACTGATATTTTAGTACATGATTTAGTCCATGAAGAGAAAAAGCTATTTGTCTCTAGACAAGCTAAACTGAGAAAGGGTTACAGGCCATCTTCTGTGTGAAAATCCCTATGTCAATAAAAGTGATAAAATACCTATAAGGTGAAAATTGCATTAAACTAAACCAGTTTAATAATTGAAGTGGTAGACGTGACTATATTAAACTGCCTTAATTCTAGTGAATGTTTTAATATTACATATTCATGTAATAGACATAGAATCATTGAATCATAGAATCATTCAGGTCAGAAAAGACATCCAAGATCATCCAGTTCAACCTTCGATCAAACACCATTATATCATCTACAGCACAGCACTAAGTGCCACATCCAGTCTTCTCTTGGACACAGGGATGGTGACTCCACCACTTCCCTGGGCAGCACATTTGAATGTTTAACCATGCCTGCTGTGAAGAACTTCACCTGATGTCCAATCTGAACCTCCCCTGCCACAGCCTGGGGCAATGTCCTCTTGCCTTATCACTCCTTGCATGGGAGAAGAGCCCAACCCCCACCTGGCTACAGCCCCCTATCAGATTGTAGAGTGATAAGGTCTCCCTGAGCCTTCTTTTACTCCAGGCTGAACAGCCCCAGCTCCCTGAGCCACTCCTCACTTGATGTACTCTCTCGAGCCTTTGTCAGCTTTGTTGCCCCTCTCTGGACTCGCTCCAGCACCTCAATGTCTTTCTTGTAGTGAGGGCCCCAAAAATTACCACAATACTCAAGATGCAGCCTGGCATCAACCATTCCATCTGTTCATCCTCTTATGAGGAATTGCTTAAGCACTTTAAGTGGCACTAGCTTTTAATTCATCCATGTAGTTCCAAACAGATTCTATTCATTTTATGCCACACAATATGTAGCTAAAATATTTGTTATGAAGATAAGTTGCATCCTATCCATTTTCTAAATCCTCATATTTGCAGCTCCTGAAATCCATTTAGAATTTAGTGATGTTGCATAGAAGATGCATTAGCTTTTAATGGACTTGATAAACCATCTCATCAATCTTTTCCTTCAGCTTCTAACATACCAACAGAATATCTGTATGCAGATTAAGATGTAACTTTGTCTCTGTTAGAGCCTCTAATGATATAGATAAGATACATGCAAGTTGAACATTCAGAAGAGAAACTTGATGGCACTTAATGTCTGTCCTGTTTCATGCACAACACTTTTATTTATCCGTGAACACAGATGTGATGAATGTAGTCTTGCAAGGATGTTGCAAATTCTTTGCTGATGCAGTTGATCCACAGACTGTGATGAAATAACTCACACAAGCAGAGAACAGTCAAGGATTTCAGACTGGTGTTATTAATTATTTAGAGGAGCAATATTAGAAAGAATTAATGAAAGAACATTAGAAAGAAAGGAGAAAGAAGAAAGAGAGTCACCTTTTTTTTGGGCACTTTTTTATCTTTTATAGTAACACAGTACATAGCTTTTTAAACTTCAATCTAAGCCTTATAAAATGCTTTATTTTTGTAAGATTACCAGGAGACAATAGAATGGATTTCACTCTGTAAAGGTCAAATAAATAAGGAGAATATTATCATGATTCTGTCAGGTAGAAAACTGACAAAATTCTAATTTTCTTCTGTTCCTTTTTTGATCAGTTAAAAGAAGAGTTTTGAGATACAAAATTTTATTTTCCTGAGGCATATATATTTTTTTTAATGTAGCATCAATTTAAAAAGTTTTCAGCCATAGTATAAGCTTTTATAGTAAGTCTTCTTACTTCTGAAGCTTCATACTTCTTTTCTTGCCTTATGCATTTCCTTTCAGTGCCCTGTGGTGGTATTTTAACAAAGCGCAAAGGGACCATTTTGTCTCCTGGTTATCCTGAGCCTTATGACAACAATCTGAATTGCGTGTGGAAGATCACAGTACCAGAGGGAGCTGGGATTCAAGTAAGTGTAATTGCTATCATCATATTTAGAACTGTTTTTCCTGATGCAAAAGGTGAAAAGATCATTTATCTGTACAGTTTTTCTGTCTCATTAATGGTTCTGAAAATTGACTTTATTGCACATCTTTTTAATTATGCAGTGATTGAAAGTTATGATTTTTTTTAAAAAATCTTAAAAGATGCACTTGTAGCCTTTTACTTAGAAGAATATCACCATAACTTCCAAAAATATTTTGATAGATCAGTGACTCCTTTAAGCCAAGGAAAATGAGAGCCTCCTAGGAATTTTTTTTTGCTCTCCCCAGATCTATGTATCTCCTTTAACACAGTGAAATTAAGTGAGTTGCTTTCAAGGACAAGTTATATATGTTCTCCTAGAAATTCTGCTATTTATGCTTATAGAAGTTCAATGTGATGTAAAGATGTTTCAGTATGTTTCAACATGAGTGGGGAATTTATTCTTTAAAATAGTTTCAGAGTTCTTATTTACTTACGTAGATTAAGAACTCTGTAGAACACACAGAAGGAAAGTATCCATTATCTAGTCATGCATATCTCTAGAGTTCACTAAAGAAACTGGCAGAAATCTGGTTATTGCACAGGCAGTTGAATTTAATAAATTAGGACTTCTAAGCATCGTCTGAACAAATTCCTAGCAAAATGCACATCAGGTAATCATGATAAGCTTTCTATGTCTATCCTAGTTCAAAATATAGCTGCTGTAGAACATGAATAAAGAGCTCAGTTTATGTAGGTAAAGACTTAATAAAGAAACCCAGAAAAATCTTGACAGTGTTTTAAAGGTTTTTAATAAATTTCATTACAGAGCTTTCTATAATATTTAATAGCCTAAATCAGTTTTGAGATTGATTTTGAGGAACACTACTTGATTTAAACAGTTGACTAGGACAGTTGACAGTTAGGATACTTTGTTCTGTGCTTTACTTATACTAGGAAAATAGTTCAGAGGATTTAAATGAGGCAGTAACTGTCCTCCTGACTTAGGCCATCACTGTTGCTTTTTGGAAGTGCTTATCTCTTATCATAGGCTGCATTTTTCAGAATCATTCATGAAGTGATTAAATTACTAACTTTGATTTCAATTTAGGTGTTTGATCTTTGGTATATTCTTCTGTTCCACAGTTGTAATAAAAAAATATATATTTTTTTATTGTCTCCAAGTATCAGAAGCATGCTAACAGTCAGGGCTTCTTCACTGCTTCACTTAAGAAAAATAAATCTTTTGACTATAGTATCTGACCAATTCCTTCAAAAATAGGTACAGTATTTGAGGCCCTCATCCGAGAAATACGTAGTCAAACTGAACACTCATTTTATGTAGAACAAGGTCCAAGTCATATACTTCACATTAAAAAATCACTTCATTACTTAGTTTTACTGGAACTGGTGTTTATTTCTTCTGTGGAAACTATTCCATTCTCGGGAAAAAAAAAAAAAATGAGACAAAAGAAGCATTATTCCCTAACTTAATGGCTAAAGCACCCCTTTCTGAGTGTGGTTGGGATTTCATCATGCCTCTGTCTCTTTTAAAGCTTTTCAGTAAACAGTTAAAACAAACAAAAAGCTAACACCAGAAACTCTCCCCTACTAAACAGAAGCAAGAATCTGATATTTCTCTACTTTTTAAGGTGTGATTTCACTATATGAGAACAGGTATAGCCTCCCTCTTGCAGTTTATTTCCTTATCACTTTGCATCTCCCTATGAGTGGAAGAATATTGTCACCTCTGCCTTTTGTTTGTAGCATGCTAGTGACTGCTCCTCCTCAGGAGCTGAGTTGGTGATGAAGGTAACCAAACACAGAGGTTTTCTCTTACCTGGAGGCAGAATTTAAAATGACAAAATAGATGAAACATCACACATCTTTGTGGGACTAGTTTAGTCCTGGAGAAGCTAGAGAGAAAAAACTGCGGTAATTGAAAATACCATGTTTCATCTTCTCCTCAATGTCCTCCAAACAAGAGAATCATCTTCTATACCCATCTGATTTTCATGGTTGTGTGACTCTTGACAGAGGTAATATGTGGTTGTCACTAAGGGTTACAGGATTTATAGTTTGAATTGGAAATCAAACAAAAAATAGTTGCCATTTTATTCACTTAATGATGATTTTCCATTCTCTTTGACAAGGAGAGCAAGACAAATTTTCATGACTGAAAGCAACAGAGGCTACAATTTAGAGTAATCTTTAAGCTTGAGTAAAGAGGGGAAGAAGTTTATGTTCTTTACCTCACATTTTTCTTCATAGGTGCAAGTGGTGAGTTTTGCCACAGAACACAACTGGGATTCCTTAGACTTTTATGATGGTGCTGACAACAATGCTCCAAGGCTTGGAAGTTATTCAGGTAACTGAGATTTTACAATAAATGATTCAGAGATTCAACTCTTTACTGTAAACACACAGCTCTTTCTATGTGTGTAAGCATGCTTGAGCATGATATTTGTGGGTTTTTTTCTCCTATAATTAGCAAAAGGTGATATTATTTGTGTTTCAATCAGTCATCACTTAGAAGACTTATATAAACCTGTGTATTTTAAAATGTTACAAATGAAATAACACTCAGAGGCTTCCAAACTAGACCTCTCTTAATCCAATTATTTTCTCACACATGTAGCAGGGTCCAGAATTTTAGCAGGGTCTGTATTTCTGTACAGACCTCAAAAATTTGTATCTCTTGATATTGTACATGAAAAAAGGATGCATTCTTTATCCTTATTTTAGACAAAGAAGACCGTTCTTTTTGCCTTACTTTTTTCTTGTTTTCTTTTGTTTTCTTTCATTATACTAAATACATGTGTACACTAAGAGATCAGAGGGAATCATATTAACTTGTCTTGTGCTGAAACACAAATAAATAGTCCATCACATTTCTTAGAACAGTCCTGCAATATATTTTCAGAGCTGCTTCATATATGTGACTATTATGTTTAGAATTATTCTGGTGACAGGATTTGTACTTGCTTCTAAAAAGACCCTAGTGAATATTTCTCCTTTTGTGGGTAAAAGCAAATAATATAAATTTATATGAACCTTTCCTTGTCTATCAATCATATGTCTGATATTGCGGTGCACTGAAAATGTAATAAAACTTCTATAGGGACAGGTATTTGACAGCATCCATGATGACAGAATATTGTGGAATTGGTTATGTGACTTATCTCCTGCTCCCACCCTCTTTCTACCCTCTCCTCTTTCTCCTTTTCTCTCCTTAACTCTGTACACACACACAGAGAAACACACCCTTACATCTGCATTTATTTCACTTTCTATGCATTTTAACAATATTTTTAATTCTCTTTTTAGGAACAACCATACCTCCACTTCTAAACAGCACATCAAATAATCTGTACCTCAATTTTCAGTCTGATATCAGTGTTTCAGCTGCTGGATTTCACCTTGAGTATACAGGTAATTCAGAAATGTTCAATTAATAAAGAACACTTGCTGGTTCCAGACATCAGTTCTACCTAAACTATACAACAGAGGAAAATTTAGTCCTATTGCACATAATGAGCTACATACTATAACTTCAAAGTCATTAGTAAAATCCTCATTTAAATCCAAGTGAGCAAATTCAGGCCTGAAAACTTACTATAAGGACTGTGAAATTTAGTTTGTCTTGCTTTCATCCTCAAGTTGCTTTTGCTCTCTGAAAAACTTTTCTGACCTACAGCAGACAGAAATTAATGCAGATATGCTCATGTGACAATCCTAATCTGTTGTGTCCAGCACAGCCCTGGTCTCTCCCCACAGATGTCACCCCTGCAGCTCCACACCCCACCACTCCTTACCAAAATCTACAAATTGTGCTTAATACAGTAACATATGTACTATACAGTCAATATGTGTAGGACACAATTATTAGTCACCCTTGGCAAAGAGGAAAGAAGGAGTAATCTGAAAATAGCAGTTGTGCATCTTAACTGAGAAATGCCTGGAGGTTGGTGAGAACACTGAATTATTTCAAATGGTTTTTATTATTGCTGAGTCCCTTACCAGTGCAAAAGGCTGTAATTATAAACATGTTTTCTGTCTGAATGACTTTGTCTCAGATGACTGAGAGGAATTCTGGCAATCACCAGCTGTGTGGTTCCCTCTGCTTATATTGGTTCTGGTGTCTGATCTGCATAATTGTGTCGCGGTTATTTCTTGTCAGTTTTACCATATGCAAATCCCATGCTTTGGTTGTCTGATTAGCCAGTTGGAGAACACAGCCTTGCAAAATTACTGCCTGATCACTTGTCTATAACAAAACATTAATTATAGGTAGAATTATCCTGCCATTTCCTTCAATTGCAGATAGTCTCTCAGCTGCTTACGAATTCAGATGATAAAAAATGTCAAGAAGTTATGAAAATGAAATCAAATGAGACTGAATCCAGTGAAAGTGAAAATGCACCTTTGTATTCCCACATGTCCAAATAATATATGTAATATATTGACCGCATACAACTTCCACCTTTAAAAAAAGAAAAGATTCACAGTACACTATTTAAAGTATTGGTCCATGTCAAGAACAATAACCAATATGTGTGTATGGATTTATACAGGGATGTATGTGTGAATCTACACAAAAGTAATGCTTTCTGTGTGTCTGTAAAAACCCAAAGTGTACGTTGAAAATTTGTGATTCAGGAAATAATACTGATGTCTCTCAGTAGATATCCAATTAACCAGTAGCTCAGTGAAATTTGCTGTTTTACAAGATAAATGATTAATTAACTTTTCTTGTGCAAATCATAGAGATATGTGATTAAAACATCATACAGTCTGTGGTGATTTAATCCAGACAGCAACTAAGCACCATAAAGCTTCTCACCCATTTCCCTCCCTCTGCTCCCAAGTAGGATGGAGAACAGGTTTGGAAAAAAGTCAAATTTGTATGTTGAGATAAAAACAGTTTAATAGAACAGAAAAGAAAGGGAAAATAATAATAACATATATAAATAAACCAAATAATAAAATTAAAATACACAAAACAAATGATGCACAATGCAGTTGTTCACCACTGACTGACAGCCAGCCAGTTCACAAGCAGCAGTCCCCAGCCAGTTTTCTCCTTGGTTTATATGCTGAGCATGGTGTCATATGGTATGGAATTTGTCCAGTTGGGGCCAGCTATCCTGAAACCTTTTAGTTAGTTGCTTAATGTGGGTTTCAAGTCCTAGGCACCAGCAGTTTCACTCCTTGAATCCATGACTCTTACTCCTCCACTATTCTCCAAGAAAGGCATAGTCTCTCTTACCTGTGAAAGTTTTATGTTTTTTTGTTTTTTGGTTTTTTGGGTTTTTTCTATCTGTTGTTCAATTGTTTTTCAACTGAAGAAGAGACTATGGAAAATTCTGCATTGGGCTGAATAATGAATTTGATATGGGAGATTAAGCTAAGGAACATCACTTTGTTGTCATTGCTATGAAGGAAGACAACAGAAAGTGTACCTTGTGTATCTTTTGGATTTTTGTCTCTTGCATTTTTCTGCAACAAAAAGGATGTTTTTTGCAATTCCAGAACTCACAAAGCTGCTGTATTTGTGAAGAAATTTCTCCAGAAAGAAAGAGATGCAGAGTTGCTCAGTTGTCCTGGTAATATCTGATTCTCAGACAGCAGTTCTTGCTCTAAAAGCTGTGATTATGTTTATAAAGATAGTTATGAAATGGAAAGTAATGGCCAGATTTTAATGTCAGTGTTTCATAAATTTATTTATTTCATTGGAGCACATGCTGGCTGAGAACATCATCAGGAGTCAGCTAAATTAAAGTCTTGGACTTTGAAGTATTGGTGCATGGTTCTCATGCAAATTACATCAGAGTTAAAGACTTATATCAAGCATTTTTCAAGTGAGCTTGCCATAAAGATTGTTTTTTTTTCAATTCGCAGTGCATCTTCCAAGTCTATTTCACCTGTCCTAGAAGACACAAGTGTGAGGGGAAGTGCATCCCATTTGCCAAAATTATTACTTTTTCATTTCAGAAACAGATTTCTGTAAGAGGGTTTCATTCTGCTTCATTTCCAATATCTCTTTTCATCCCTCATGAATAGTTTTTTGTCCTGTTTACTGGGGATTATCTTCTGAGCTTCTTAAAATCCAAATGCTAATATAAAAGAAACCAAAAGGAACTTTATTTGTTGAAGAATTGTTTTGACACCAAGTGAATGATACTTTGACATAAAGAATTAAGTGTTCATGTTCTGAAACTGAATACGTTCTTATTTATAGTTTTTTCTATCATATTTTTACTTCTCTGTTGAATCCTTAAATTTTTATTTTATCCATAACATGCATTTTCTGTATTCCATTGGATATCTTAAATACAAAAATATATTGCATTCAAAATACATTATATCACCTGAACTTCGCCAACACCAAAAAATGGTTTGTTAAGCATTTTTATAATGTTTATATGTTTTATACCACTCTAAAAATTTTGATTTATTGCTTATTTTCTCTGATTAAGTTTTGTATTATCAAAAATTTCATTGGCAAGTTTTTGCATTGAGTATCACAGGAGATGCTGGAGAAGGGCAAGACAGCATCAAATAGGTTTTTTTCGGGGGCTTTTTTTTTTTAATACAATTCTACTTATCTGAAAAGCAGAAGATACTGATAGTATGTTTTCAATGAATGCCTATGTTAAAATCTCTTTTTATTGCCATTGGCTATGAAGGCTCAAGAATCTAACATATTTTACGGTGGGAGTAATGTAATGTAGTTCAAGAAACTATTCATGCACCACAAATAAATCAATAATGAATAGATGGGTTTTTTAATACATTTATGAGCACATTTATCACCTGAATAAATATCACGACACTCCAGAGACACAAGTTCTTTACTATTCCTCAGCTGGGAAGATGTCAAAATTTGTTTCAATTTCTTGAATGATATTGTAGACGTTCAGACTGTATTTTTTTCCCAAATATTATTTTATTAATCGAAGTGAGAGACTATAGGATAAATACCTGTGAATGTGGTTCGGGCCACTAAGGTAGCCTGAGAAAGGCATTTAGATGAACTAATTTCATTTTCCATGGCCTGAGTATTCACATAGTTAGGTTACGCATTTCAGCTGAAGGTTCCGTTATTGGAAACTGAAACCTGCTATCTGTTTAGCTCTTCAAAACAGATTATAAGCAATCATCTGTGTGAGCCAAGCACACTTTTTATTTTGCACTTGTACCCTGTTCATTAACTGAATCACACTCCAGATGTCTGAAACGTAAAAAGTGGATCTAAGTCCATCAGTCATTTTCAAAGCAGGTTCTTTGCTCTTCTCTAGTTTGAGACCAGAAAATAGAATTTGAAAGCTAAAAATTTTCGTTAGCTTTCATCTTTCATCTTATATAAAAATGCACTATTTTAAATCTTCAAATGGTAATTTTTACTTAGTGAGAATCTTACATGGAGTGATCAGTTACTTTAGTAAGTTTTAAAACATGCAGATTTTGATAGTGTTTTGAGGTAGCAGGTGACCATAATCAAATCCCACAATATTTCTCTGTTATCTTCTGTACTGATGTTCAGTTGTGTAATAGTCCTGGCTTCCCAACTAAGGTGCAATTCTTACAGTAGGCAAAGAGAGCAACTCAGTTGATTATACTTTCTTGCATTCCTGGACCTTCCTGGGTAGATGCAAGGAAAAAAAATTCTCTTTTTGATGACCATGAAAAAAAGTATGTGATCTCTTGGCAAAGTAGCTTCTATTGCAATCAGAAATTCAAAAAATTAGTTTTATAGCTCTATAGATGCTTTAAACATAGCAGATTAGATGAAATCTGATGCAAATATTTGTTCTCTGTGTGTATATGTGTGTAAATGAATGAAGGAGTTGAGTCAGACCTGTGGAGGATGGAATGCTGGAGAACATTTTTACTTTGCACTGTTTTTCCTGTGTTTTGCAATTGGTGTAGTGTTGGACAGGCTCCCCTGGAACACATGCTGCTAAAGGATAGCCAAGTGCTCCGGGTCTGAATTATGAAGGCTGTAATTAGGAGTGAAACTGGAGGTAGAAACGAATGAGTCTATACCAGGAGATAGTGGAATTTTAGAACTGAGAGTGCAGGCTGGGAAGTGTTTGTTGCCACACTGATCCTTTTCCTTTACTCAGGAAAGAAGATGTTTTCTCCCTATGCACCATTGTTCCAAAATAATATGCTCCTTGTCCACAGACAACTGCTGATTCCCAAGAGCAGTCTAAAGCTTATCAACATAGTGTGCCTATGTGCACTGTACACAGTCCCATGTGAATCTAAAAATGAATTTTATGTTCATTAGATAGACTAAACTTCTCTCTTTTTCTCAGCTATAGGTTTGGACTCTTGTCCAGAACCCCAGACCCCAAGTAATGGGATGAAAATTGGAGACAGATACATGGTTGGAGATGTGGTGTCTTTCCAATGTGACCAGGGTTATTCTCTTCAGGTAAGTCAAGTTTCCTATTTCAAATGATGTCTTTCAGTTCTTTAACATGGTTGTTTTTGTTCTGTCAGTGCAAAATGATGCTGAACTCTTCAGGAATTGTGTACACATGATAAGTTTACAGGACTGTTTGTTTTTCTACCAGACAGTAAACTAGAAACTACAAATATTCCATCAGAAATATATGGCTTGGTGCTTTTTCTGCATTAGTAATTATAGGTCGTTATCTATTATTGATGGTGCCTTTGATAATTATAGCTGAACCATGAACTGAAAGCAAAATCAAGTTAAAATCACTTGATGAACAATTAACAGTAGTTAATGCATAGGAGGAAAAAGAAAGTAAAGATAGGGACTAAGAATAAACAAAAGGAAAGAAATAATTGCTTTTCTTAGTAAATCAGATAATGTCAGTTGTTTTCTTTCAGCAATTTCTTGGGGTTTTTTTCTCCAAAATGTTTATCAAATAGGAGTGTATTTTTGCCAAGTAAATTTGCCATGTCCTTGCACTAGCAAAAGGTATATCCAGGGGAACTGCAGTGTTTGTAAATCACCTGAAGTATGACTGTTCTTAATGACAGTAGGAACCTGTCTGCCTATAGGAAAGAAGTGGAAAATAATTTCAAAAACTTGTACACTTATGTCATAGAATCTGATACAAAACTGAGTATTGTTTTAACTTGAGATTCCTCAAAAAGTGTCTGCAGATTCTACAGTCTTCCATTTATCTAGCTCTTTGAGAGACAAAAGGACAGAAAATCATCACATTACTCAAGCATTAGAAAAAGAACAGTCTTAAAGGCAGAAAATAATTTCTATTTAACAGCACATGATTAACTGTTAATGGAGTTATGGATAATTTTGGAGCAAAATAGCAAAATATGCCAGAATGAGCAAAACGCCACTAATATCAGTCTCACCTATAATACATGTTGATATCAGACTAACTGAATGAAATTTTATAGATGCTAATAATTTCAAATATTTATTTTACATAATTTTGTGAAAACCTAGATACTGGGTTTATATATGCTGCATCAAAAATAGAAATTGAATTATATTCTTTGGAAAAAAAAAGAAGCTTATTTTATGTATAGTGATAGAAACAAAATAGTCTTGTCTGCTTCCAGATTTCAACTGCTGTTTGGATTTGGGACCTGTATCCCAATTTTCCCTTTAAGATAGAATTCCTAGTTATGCCTGCAGATTTCTAGCATTTCAAGAATAGATGAAATACATGTTCTTTGACTGTAGCTCGGAGAATGACTATTGAAGTTTTCTTCTTATATTGGCTGGTTTTAACAGGCCACTCTCGGAAACAGCCTGAGAAATATTTTTTGCTTTTTTTGCTTTAATTCCCATCTTAAATAGATATGTGTGTGTGTGTGAACAGATAAGCCACAATAAATGGCTGAAATAAAGAAAATATAAAATATAGAAAATAAAGAATTTAGGAGAATACACTGTGCAAACACACATGTAAAGTTTCTTCCCTCTATATGGTTTTTGTGACTTATGCAGTCTGACTAGATGGTTTTGGAAGATATAACAAGTACAGTTTTCTCTTAAGATTTTCCATTTTTGTTTGCTTTCTCTGGAGGACAATTAGAATTACATGAGGTCAGTGAGAAAAACGGAAGGTGTGTCTATGATGAATTTAACATGTAAAGTCAGCACTTACATAATTTATATAGTATGTATAGTTTTATCAAGTTCAACAAATTATGTAAATCCATACTATGCAAACATTGCTTCAGTTAGACCCGTAGTTTTCAGACCCTTGGTTTATACTAAAACATGCATAGAATTCATCTGGATTCTGTTGTAAGAAATAATATTAATGGCATAGACACCATCATGTAGTGAGCTAACAGTCACAGTCTTCTCTGCTGTTCTGAAGGCATGATACAATCCACAGTGTACAATGTGTACAGTTACAGTGTACAATTACTTATGATTTCTTTAGCCCTGTATTTTGATGATGTTTTCAATTATACATTCTTTTTGTTGAAATACTAATGTGCTGTATACTGTACATTTTTATATGAATTAGCAAATATTTTGTAATTTTAGGGACATTCTCATATCACTTGTATGCCTGGACCAGTAAGAAGATGGAATTATCCCATTCCAATATGTCTAGGTAGGTTCAACATTGATCATTTTTCTTAAATATGCCACAATGAAGAAACCAGAAAACTCAAAAATTATATACACACATAGTAGAAAAAAATTGGGAGAACTGGAGAAACTTTATTAAATGTGAAGATGTTAAAATTAAATTAGAGATTTTCAAAGGCTTCTGTGCACTTATGTTGGCAAATTTTCAGAAATTTCCAAGCAGTAAAAGAAATACACATTGTCCCTTTCAACCCAAACTGTTCTATGATGTGATTCTATGTGTTCCAGTCATATATATCATCAATTCATTATCAGGAATGACACCTCCAGAGACCTTTGCAACACAGCTAATTTATTTAGGACTCATTTCCCCAGAAGAGTAATGGCAATTGTAGAAGATATTAAAATAAAAATAACATTATATTTTCATGTCTAATGAGTTCAACATAAGCATGTCTACCCAATTTCAGAAGACACATTATTTTTCAAGTTAAATTATGTCCATAATATTATTGAAAAAAGCACTGAAAATCTGTCAAAAACCAAAATGAAACCTCTGAAGTGCATTTAAATATGCTCTTTTTATATGATGAATAAATGTGAGGAATGTAAAATTCCTTCTAGTTGTAATCTCTTTCACTGCATAGAAGTGCCTTTTTTGTTTGGGTTCTCTAACACTAAAAGTTATCAGGATTAGTAATCTTGAATGTATGGAAAGCAGGATGCTGCAGATCTCATAAAAGATATTTTTGCTTTGCTTTTCTTCAAGGCAGTTAATATATATCCTCTTGAGCTGTCTCACATGATCCTGTTCTTAATCCTATGGGGTGTTAAAAACCTGTGAGGTACTGAGCTCCCTCAGCTTAGAATTTATAAATATTCAACAAGATTGAGATATTTGTAAGAATTTTTTCATGACTTAGTCTTCCGTTTTTGTCATTATGCATTAACATATGGTTAGGAAGTCTGATATTATAATTGCACTGCTCTTGGTAAATTCTGAAGATAAAGATGCTGTGCTGAAATTTTAGAGGGTTTTTTTAAATATATATTTTTCCTTTAGTTTGCAAGTAATGATTTTTACTTGTGTTTCAAATGATACAGCAAATTTTACTTGGACAAAACAGCTAAACAAAATTCTATTTATCATAATTACCATCTTCAAATGTAATATGGATGTTTAAGTAATTTTATTTACTGATGTCATGCTTGAAAACAAAAATAAAATTAAGATATGAATTTAGCTTAATTTCTGGAAGTATTTGTATGTGTGCTTTTCTAAGTTTGTTTATTTTATCTCATTTTTAGAACAACAGGATACAAATGCAGTTTTTCAAAGGCCTCTTGAAACACTTTTAGTACAGAGCCTTTTTATAATGCATTACCTTATATGATTCAGATGCTCCTTTACAAACATGCAGTTGTCTCAGTGCTGCTCTAAGCTGATGTGTGCTGCTTGCCCGTCACAAAGACAGTTCCTATGAACAGATTGCAGAGTAAACATTAGGGCAATGACACTGGCAGAAGCACAAGTCTTAGGAGCAGCTGGTGGAGCTGGAGGTCTTTAGCCTGGAGAAAAGGAGGTTCAGGGAGCCTTTATCACTCTCTGAAAGGAAGGTGTAGCCAGTTTGGGGTTGGTCTCTTCTCCCAGGCAACAAGTGACAGGATGAGAGGACAGAATCTCAAGATGTAACTGGGGAGATTCAGGTCAGACAATGAGAGGAATCTCTTTATGGAAAGGGTGACCAGGAATTTCAGATAATTTCTTCACAGAATGGGCTGCCCAGGGATATGGTGGAGTCACCACCCCTGTGGGTGTTTAGGAAGGGGCTGGATGTGGAATTTAGTGCCATAGTCTAGTTGGCAAAGTGATGATGGGTCAGAGGTTGGCCTCGATGATATTGGAGATCTTTTCCAGCCTAAATGATTCTGCCATTCTGTAATCTGTTCTGTTTTGGGTGCATGTATCCCCCAAGTTAAAATCTACACAATTCAGAGTTGATACAAATTTGCAAAGTACTTACTTGTAAATTACTTTCAGATTATTAGTGGTAGAGGTATGTTTGTGTATTTGTTCAAATATAGCCCTAGGTATTATTATATTATTAATACTCCAAGGATCTTCACTTTATGGATTAATTTTTAAAGCTATTTTCACTCATCTGAGAAATATTTTTGTGTTTGTTTGTTTGTTTGTTTTTTTAGCACAATGTGGTGGTGGCATGTCAGACTTCAGTGGAGTGATTCTCAGTCCGGGGTTTCCTGGCAACTATCCTAGCAGTTTGGATTGCACATGGACAATTAAATTGCCTATTGGGTTTGGTATGTGTTCTTTTATGGATTTAAAATTGCTGTTTTATGGGTGTAAAACACTAAACATAGATTTTAAAATATTTTTAATCTTTATCCTAGCAAAAAACCAAAAGTAATTGCAATTCATTTAAGATGTTAGCAAAATCTTAAAGAAAGATTTGAAATAGAAAAGCTACAACGTTCTTGGGTTTTCTTTAATATAAACCAAAATTTTCTGGTAAAGACAAAATTATTTAATTATAATTCAGCATAATTTTCTAACTTTACAGGATTGATTTCTCTTTTTGTGAAGTCATAAACCCAACAACAAAATAAAAAGCTGTCATGAATATTTTACACCAAGTCAATTCAGAAGTTAAAGCTACATTTTTATTATTTATTTTATTATTAAACTTCTTTGCATATCCTAGGTGAAACTCACAGCAGCATAGAAATGTTCTTTTTAAGGAAATGTAGAAGCCTCTCGCTTAAAGCTGTCAAACTTCCCACTCAAAGTAGAATGTTCAGGAACACCAGATCAAGCCCAGGGCTGGTGGAACTGCCTCATTGGGGCTGCTACTCACCTAATCAATCCTCAGCCTGTAACAGATAAGGATGTTGTACTCCAGATGTAGAATTCTGTACCTCTCCTTGTGCAAACCTTTAAAAAGCATTTATTTATTCAGTCCTCAAGGTTTTTAGTGTTCTTCAGACAGAAATTGTGCCATTTAGTATACCATCCACGAGCCCTAGTTTAGTATCGTCCACACATTTGTTGAGGATACATTCTCATTTTCCAAGTCTCTTCTGAAGACATAAACCAGTGTAAGCTTCCATAGCAACCCACAGAATATTGTGCTTGTTACTGGCTGCCAACCACTGAGCGGCTGATAATCACCCTTGGAGCCTCGAAGTTATCTTAATCTTTAACTGACTTCCTGTCCAATCATCAAGCTCATATATGTTTTCAGATGAGAATGTTATAGACTGAGTCAAAAGCCATAGCAGAGTGAAAATATATTATATACACTTTCCTCACTTTGTCAATTTAATAATGGAAGGATATAATGGTTGATTAACTGTTATTTTCTGTTAGAAAATACATGTTGGCTGCTCCTAAGTGTATTTTTGTCTTTTATATATTTGAAAATTGCCGTGAAATAAACAAGTTCCATAATTTTTCCAGGGACTGCAGCGAGCCTATAGTTGCCATTTCCAAGGTCCTTTTTGTTGTCTTTAAGGTGAATATATATTCAGACTTTTTCAAGTCACTAGAACTTCTCTTATTTCACCATGATTTTATATAGGTATTATCATAATTTTAATTACATTGGCTAACCTCTTAAGCAACTTTGGGAGGATCCTATGCATACTTTATTGTGAAATCTTTATTCGAAGCTAGCCAGTAGAGTTGCCCTATCTANTACATTGGCTAACCTCTTGAGCAACTTTGGGTGGATCCTATGAATATTTTATTGTGAAATCTTTATTCGAAGCTAGCCAGTAGAGTTGCCCTATCTAGTTTTTTAACACATGTGGCACTTTTTAAGGAGCATGTGCACTTGGATTGATAAGTCTCCCCCCATAGACCCCTCAGGGATCTTTGACTAGCTCAGGTATTAGGGAGATCTTGGGGGGAATACTATCATAGGTAACAGGACAAAGGATATTAGAACAGGCTCTTACCACAGATGGTGCTTTGCAGAGATGGTTTATTCAGGCCTCCTTGGGGTGACAGGCACAGGAGGCAGGAGCGAGTGGCCAGGGCAAGAGGCAGTAAGAGAGCAAGGCAAGAAGTGCCTAGGGGTTTTATCTCCTCTCTGAGATAGATAAGTTTTGGCCCTCAGCCAATCCAGGTTTAGGGGGAAGGACTATGTGGGGAAGGACCAAACCATGTGGCTATCTGTTACAGGGGTTCTGGGGGGAAAACTGTTCCCCCCTTAGAGGAATACGACATTGGAATTTTTTTTCTCTATATGCTAGTTGAATGGTGTGCTGGTTTTCTTAGACAGGCCTCATTGTTTTCTATTTTATACTTGCCATCTTCTGTCATATCCTTTACTTGTTGATACAGAAGTTCTGCATCTTCCAAAGACAGTGTGACATTCCAAATAGCCATCTCTTCTGCCTATGTTCAGATTCTTTCCTTCATCTTTTTAAAATCAGTTCTGTGGTGTTTTTGAGTAGAAATCCCATGAGCCTAGTTCACTTATGATTTAAATGAAAGCCAACTGTTCTGCATGGGTTGTTTATATTGAAAAATATTAAAAGTTCTGTAACATTGACTTAACCAAATCTATCTGGGGGAAATCCATTATATTAGAATAGGGATTTCTATATAAAACCCAATTTGTTTGTTTGCAGTTTGTTCAAAACACCGTGGATTACAGTCAATAATTGATTTTTGTGTGTGTGTGTGTGTGTCTTGGCATTTTATAGAGATAACATTGACATTTTAACTCTGCCACTACCTGAATTTTTAGATAGCCTGATGGGACAATTTGTAGTGCTTCATTATGAGTCATAATGCTGTCTAGAATCTCAAATAGATTTCTGCTTTTTAAGTTATTAAAAAAAAATAATTATATATATATATAACAGTAGTAGGTGCATTATTCCTGGATCGAATCCACAGGAGAAAAGGATATTCAGAGGTATAAAGGAACAGGGTATTTTGACAGATGATTCCAAAGACATTTGCTAATAAAGAAAAAAATAATAAAAATATATAATATTGGTTAAATTTCAGATTTAATAAAATGGTATGTTCAACTGCATCCAGAAC
>VXBB01012040.1:210386-221646 GCA_013399915.1 Illadopsis cleaveri
TTTTTTGGAAGGGAGTCTGGTAAATAATGAAACTTTCATTTTCTCTACAACATAATAGTATGAAAATTTATACGAGAATTTTCAAAAATGCTAAATTAACAGCATGGATTTGGGTCAACAAGCTTAAAAAATATTTTTTCAGTGCAGTTTTAAGTACTCACATTTTTAATTCAATGTATTCTAAAAAACAGGTTTATTGTATGTATGTGTGTGCATGTGTTTGTTCACTTTTCCTCTTACTGGGAACTGTGAACAGAGATAATGCCATCTCATTGTTAAAGTCAAAACAATTACAGTCCTGCCAGCCACTAACCACACTTTAAGCCAGCCTTTATTAAGCTGAAATTTGATGTGTTATGCTGGAACATAATTTTTCCTAATTAAAAAAAAAAAAAAAAAAAAAAGAGGGAGATTTTTCTTTCATACCAAACTGATTAGGGAACAAATGAAGATAGGCCTTGCACATGCTTCATTAAAAAAATGGAATCTCTTTGAAGTTCCAGTGATGGGCATGAGTTTATGTTTTCCTACTAATTCTTCCATTTAAATCTGGAAGGATAAATAAGGACCTACAGTTATAATCATGTCTGATAAAACCTTTTCAAGAAAAAAATACCAAACCAAAACACCACAGCCTCATAAAAGTATAACTTATGTAAGCAAAAGCCCTTTTGAATTCTGCTAGTTTCTGTGATGTTCCCTTGTGATCCATCTGCTCCTGAGCTTAATATTCTAACATCTACAGCAGGATTAAAATACTTTCCCAAATCAATAATAATAAGTGCATTTGATTTACATTTGCATTATATGAAAAACTGCCATCTGTTTTTTCTACCAATCTGATGTTTTCATGTGTTCTTCTCCAGTAATTTTAATTCATTAACATACCCATAACATACTCATGATGAAAGATTTATTTGGCAATACTAAATTAATTGTGAATAAATCTACTACACGTACAAGTAAAACTTTAATATTTTACTGTTTCTTAGCAATTTCTGAAGTTGTAAAAGGGTGAAAAATATAGATGTTAAGAAATTAAATGTAGCATTGCGTGGCTACAGTGTTCATCGTGTCCAGGGAGGTACAGGCACTGCACTGGCAGCGAAACAGACCAAACAAGTCTCTTTTGTTAAGCACGAGGGTCCATTTTATTCCCCCTGCCCTGAGCCGGGGAGGGAGAGGAATGCGAAGAGAGCCGAGGCCAAGAGGCGAAGAGAGCGAACCCCCCTCCCGTCTCCCCTTAAGTAGAGGGTCTGGGAACGGGGCAAAGGGCAGGTAAGGGCATTGACCTGAAGCCAATGGAGACACACCGAGGGGCAAGGAACCACAAGGCCAAGGTCATTGAGGGGGAGACAGAACCAACAAAACCATTGTGTACAGAGATTACATTGAATGGCTGAAGGACTCCACAATTAAACATCAATATATTCATTTTTTGGACTTTATTATTACTATAATATTCACCTAAGCTTTCAGCTGAGATTTAAAAAAATCTTGTCTAAAAATACTCTTTTTCTCCATTTCTGGAATGCTATAAGTGGCTACTCTTACAACTGAATAAGCTGTTCTCCCCTGATTTTATGGACAAAACTGCAGAAGTCAAAATCATTCACAGCCGTGAGTCTATTTCTTAAAAATGCAAAGTCAAATTGAAATGTGAGCTTCATAAGAACTTTTACACTGATAATTTCTGAAAATCCAGGCATTTAGTTAGATACGAATGTGTCTAGAAATAGCTTCCAACACCCCAATTTAAATTTAAGTCCTAGCTTGGCAGACGTATAGCATTTAATAGGTGGAAAACCATAGTAACCTCCAGGCATTGCTTTAAATGTTAAAATGATGCAATATTAGATAGGGCAAATAGAGACATGTGCTGGTCCTGAGGCATTCTCTCAGTGTGTGTTGCTGAAGGCATATTTGTATTTGATGCAAGACCCAAGACAAAAACTCAGGAATGATGACTTCAGTTACCATAGTTAATCTTTTATCTGTCAGATATGAATGCTAAACGTTGGTTCCAATGCTTAATATTAAATCAATGCTCTTGCAATTTCTGTTTAAAGCAGGATGAAATTCACATGGTCTTCAGAGTTAGATTCAGAAAATGAAAAAGAATTGCAAAGGAATTTTTCGAATTGTGTTAAAAATGACCAGTCCTACTGGCAGCCTAGAATAAAAAGCAGCATATTTTCTTTTATATTTATTTTTATGATGTCTAAGTTTGAAAATCACAGTAAGTTAAATTTCAATAATGAAGCATGAGAACAGAGCATTATGGAATCTAAAGGCAGCAAAAATACATGCCAAGAATGTCTGTCTTTCATGATTTTACTATATCATATTGGTCTATGCATAAGCTACCATACTTCATTGGGCAGAGTAAAACACACTACATAAGAGTCACTTGCAAGGAAAAGTTTCAGTTCTTCTGTTGGTTCATATTAGTATTAGTTTACTAATTCTTTTCACTGGGTAGAGTGTATGTTTGTTTTTGAACTTAATACTGTTATTCCTGATGCTTTAACCTTGTGCATATGTTTTATGCTTCATAAAATGATATTTGAACTTTTCTTTAATTATTGACTTGAAATAAATTGATACCTACATTCAAAATTAATCCATAAGTAAATCTGAAAAATGCTGCTGAGCAGAATTTAAGTAACAATATATTAGTCTTGAATCTAATGTATTGCAGTAAAGAAATATGAGACGAGGTATGCCTAAAAAAAAAAGAAAAAAGAAGCAAACTATATTTAATATTTATTTGGTAATTTTAATTATTACAGATTAGTTTACATCACATTCAGTATTATTTAAAATAGCGTCACTTTTTCTTTCTCTGTTTTTCTCTGGTGTGTGTCAGTTGGATGAGCATTTCTTAAGATTCTTGTGGATTTCCTTTTGGTTGTGAAAATAGTCACTAAATTCCACAAGTTTAGCCAATTTCTATAATCTTATTTAGTTAAAATAGAGTATTGTCCAAACAAAGCATGTAAGTTTGCCCTTATTTTTCCTTTAAATTAGCTTCTACTTTCAGGATAAAATGAAAATTTCAGAGTAAGAAGATTCAAACTGTATTTTGCATCAGAATAAGGGGAGCCTGATTAAATTCTTTAAGGTGACTCTTAACTATATCTCAGATACATTTTCTCTGATTCACATAAAACTTAGCTAACCAATTCCTAAGGGAATCTGTTTAACAGAAACAAGTCTTTAAATTCTGTATAAAATTCCTGAGGTATGTTAAGCTGAAAATCCTGAAATTAAGGTCAGTTTGCAAGGCAAAACTAGCTGCAAATAAATGAGTGCAGCCAGATTACTGTTATGCTCTTTCTGCCACACATTTTTATATAAACATCTGTCTGTATGTACATATAGGGCTGAGAGAATTACTTTGTTCATTTTCTTAAGATATGTGTCACTACTGACACAGAACTGTAGTTTTACAGCCAGATTCCAGCCATATGAGTTTTTATTAAGTCCGGTTGAGGTGCTGTATTCAATCTCTTCTTGAGTAATTGGAACAAACATAGGACATGAGAAACAACTTTTGAAGTTTAGTAACTAGATGCTAATTTGCAGCTGAGATACAAGTATTTTTTAAAATACATAGGCAGATACAGTTTCTCAAGTTCAGTTTGGATGCCTTTGCAGAGGGTTGACTAGGTGATCTTCAATGATCACTTTCAACCCAAATATTCTATGATTCTTACAGAGTTTTTTATGAAGATAAATATTCTTTTTCTCTCCCTGTCTGTGGTGGTGTCCAGTGCAGCTTACTGGCTAGCTCTTTCACCGGCCCGCATATGAAGGGTACAGCTTTGTACCTTTGATGTTTGGTGGGTCTGAACCTCAGGCTGAAACGTGTTAGATGGTGAGGAAAAAGGAGGACTCTCACGGGGGAAGCAGACAGGTTTATTCAGTCCTGAGACCCATGTGAAGAGTGAGACTCCTGGGCTCCAGTTGCCTATTAAGTACCAGAGCAATCTCCCAGGCAAGGAGATCCTCAGAACCAATCTCAGGGGAGAGGAGGAGTGACCAAGAACAGGGGACAATTGGCAGCAACAGAAATGGGAGTGGGGAACTTGATACCTTGCTGAGTCACCCTGAAGCCTTACTAGAACTCTTCAGGCCTAGGGTGTGGTTGGCAGTGTGATTGACAGGATCTATCTCAGGGAAAGACCACAGGGAATTGGGGATGGGGGTGGTGAAGGGATAAACCATTACAAACAATTAACAAAAACATACAGAACTTTGGAAAACCCCAAATTGCACACTGCAACACCTGTCTCTGCTTTTCAGTTTTCTCTCTCTTCATAGTCCAATAACTTTTTTATAATTAATTAGAAAATATTGTTTCCTATGTTCTTGAAAAAACTAAGATCCTATTATTTTTCTCATGTAACTCAGGACTAATTCATTTTCAGGTAGGAGTTAGCTGTCAATATAAAAAGATTTTAAAGCTCCTGTTTAGCAGTGTTAGGTTCTGAATATATTGAAGGCATTTTTTCATATATCATGAAGCAAACACATTTTTTGAAAAAAACTTCCAATAACATGGTAATGTCAACTATTTCTATTTAATGAGATTATTATTCTTGTAGACCTAGTGAATCCAGATAAATTCAAAATTAAATCCCTTCATCATATTTTAAATCACCATGTTGTTCAATTTAAGGAAATAGAATGAGTAATGCAGTTCTTTTAAACTCGGGAAAATCTCATCAATCACATGAAACAGAAATAATGGGCTTTGGATTTTTTTGCCAATTTTTCTGTCTCACAGTGCTCTGTCCAGCCAATGAAATGCGTCTGGATTCAACAGGCGTAATACTGAGCCCTGGATATCCTGACAGCTACCCAAATCTCCAGATGTGTGCATGGACCATCACTGTGGAAAAGGGTTATAATATCAGCATGTTCTTTGAATTCTTCCAGACAGAAAAGGAATTTGATATACTTGAAGTTTTTGATGGTAACTATAGGATGCATAACTTTGGATGATACCTTGTTTATATCATTGTTTCTTTATATTGCTTCTGTCTAATTGCTATTGTTTATGCATATCATATTTTTTCAGTATAAAAAATATTTAGCAATTATTTTGATTTGTTATGATAAAAAGAACTGCTGGATTACTTTTTTTTAAAATTGTACTGCATGTTATACTTAGAAATAATTTCTGTTTTGAGCAAATATATAGCTTCCAGTTGTAACATATTTCAATTTTTTAATTCAAATTAATTTACCATTTGCTTGGAGGATTTTTTAGATGTATATTAATTGTGTGCATATGGTTTATTGTATGTTATTTTAAACTTTGTAACTCCTTTTCTCCTGCTTTTTTATTCTTCCTTTGTACCAAGGACCAAATAGTCATAGCCCATTGCTCATATCTCTCAGCGGGGACTATTCATCTTCTCTAAATATAACCAGCAATGGCCATGAAGTGTTTCTCCGGTGGTCAGCAGATCATGGCACCAATAAAAAGGGTTTCAGGATAAGATATATAGGTATGCAAATGTGACTTTCTATAATGTGCATAAAATTTCATTGTGCAACATTTGTTTATGTGAAAAGGGTAATATAAGCTATGTCTGGTGTCCTTAAGTAACCAAACTGAAGGGAAATCCAATCTGTTCTCTATATATGAACCTAATGACCCTTATCTTGTGAGGAAAAAAACCCACACATGTCCTCTGCAGAGAATTAATAAAAGACAGGGCTTGAAAATGGCATAAGCCGGTACTAAAGGTAAAAGAAGCAGCTTCCCCCTTCTCTCTCCCATTTATTTGCACTTGTGTGCCTCTTCATACTGGGATGTTTTTCTAACTAGATCTTTATGCAATTCACCATTAAGAATTTTGGTGGGACAGGGGAGAGCATTGCAACAAGGCAGGAGTGAACACCTATAAAGTGGAAAACCACTGAAGGGTTGAACTCTAGTTTAAGGTTCAACAGAAGCAGCAATCAAAATTAAAAGCCAGTATTTTATGTGTTGCTAATTCAAATTAATAGATTTTGGAAGAATGCGTAGAAGTGGTACTTGACAAAGTTAGAATTTAGTAAAACTGCTTTTACAGAATTATTATATAACATTTATTTTACTGGAAAATTATTTTAATTAGTCTAAAGTAGATTTGTTGCAATTTACAGCAATTGCACAAAATCTATATTTGATTTTTTTATGATGACCAAAGATATGAAATATACGCAGGGAGGAGTACTGGGGATAGTATCTGTATATATTAGAGAAGTTATTGGCATAAAGCTGTTTCATTTCACAAGATGGATAAAGAAATAAAGAATAATTATAAAATTATTTCTGCTGTGGTTTTTTTTGTTTGTTTTCCTCACTTATATTTTGGCTACTTCACAACTGAAGGAAAATAATTATGATCATATATACTGTGAAACCATATCAGTATCATCTTTCCCTTTAGGAGAGGACAGTTTTCTCAGACTTAAAATGTTTGTTGTTCATCAGGTAAAATTCCCTGTTTACTAGAGATAAAATAATATATGGTACCAATTTTCATTTCCTGTAGTCCCTTTTGGATCTGTTAAAAGAGAAAGAAGAGAAAATTTTTCAGTCTTTCTTCAGAGACAGCGAGAGAATTGTTGAGTGGGACAAAGGAAATATTTTCTAGTGATCTGTTGCACACACAAAGTACTGGTATGTTTTCTTATACACTAAGGTAGAGGTCTCTGTATCTTTGGTTCTTTCAAGAAAGTATAAGTCAGGAGACATTTAGTGTAAGGAAGAAAATACTTTCATAGTATGTGGTCAGAAAGATATAGCAGTAGTTCTGATTCTGCTCTTTGCTTTAAAATGTTTAATAAATATTTGTTGTAAACAAACAACCGTATGACTCCATTCTGGTCAGAGGAAGCTTTCACATGAGAAAAATACTGACCTGAAGTAAGTCATGAGACATGGAAAAGTCTAAAGAACAATTGAAGCAGAAGTTCTCTACTTGCCTGAAAAAAAATAAATATCAAGTTATCAACGTTTCTTCAAAGCATAAAGGAAGCACTTGGAAACAAACTTCCAGCACAGTTTTCTTTCCTACAAAAAGTGAAAACAGCCTTTATGGCTAGGAGCCAGTAACCAAATTAATCAGAGACAAAATTAAACTTTTACACAAATAAAAGTCAACTTAAAGTGGTTACCAGGTTATAAGAGCTTTCTGGTCCACTCCTATGACAAGATAGCCAAACCTAAATTGCTTGGTACCCAATGAACAAGAGAGATAAAGGAAACATAGTAAGTAACTACTATTTAATGTCAGAGTCATTAAGTACATAAATAATTTCCAAGTATAAAAACTGTAAGTCTTAGAGATATTTTTTGCTCTAATAATGAGTTACGATTTTTTACATAGTCTAGATAGGACTTCTATAAAGACTTAATGTGTTCTAAATAAATCAACAACTAAAGCAGATTCAGTATTTTTGCCACGGATTTATGGTGATAGTCATAAACATCATTAAAATCTATTTTAAATGTTTCACTTCCCATTAAATCAATGCATCACAGAACTTAAATGAAAGAACTTATTTAGGACCAGAAAGAAAGGACTATTTAAAAAGAGTTATGTTCAGGATGTACTAGTTGTTTTCTTCTTTCTAAAATTTGTAGGTTACTGAATTGTATGCAACTGCAATAAATTTCATCACAAAACTAAAGTTCAGTAGCTTATTTGATTTAAAAAGAAGATGGTAAAAAAACCCCAAAAACAAAACAAAAAATGCCCAAACCCCAAAGCTATAGTCTGTGGACTTGATATTTTCTGAGCTTGAGAAGAGCTAGCTCTTCTCAAGGGAAATCTTTCAGCAGTTTTCTTTTTCCCAAAACAACCTTGTGTAAACAATATTCCTTTCCCATAACAACAGGTGTTGTTTGCTATTTCTGTTACTTAGCCAATGGGAGAGGTGTCAGTCCTATGGACCAATAACGTGCCTTCTTAGCAAAGCATGTTATAAAAGGGCTGAATGAATTATAAATAAAGCCTTCTGATTTCTACTGCCTTCTGACTAGATTCAAGAACCTTTATTTCGTGTCCTATCGTGACAACAGCCTATCATAAAAGTGAGCTNCAATGGGAGAGGTGTCAGTCCTATGGATCAATAACGTGCCTTCTTGGCACAGCATGTTATAAAAGGGCTGAATGAATTATAAATAAAGCCTTCTGATTTCTACTGCCTTCTGACTAGATTCAAGAACCTTTATTTCGTGTCCTATCGTGACAACAGCCTATCATAAAAGTGAGCTATCACTATTTTTTTAGAGGCTACTGAAACCTGAGTCTTGTAAAGAGCTTATAAAGCTCTATTTTTATCACCTTTATATTTTGTGAAATTGGTCAATGCATGCATTATTAGTACATAAAATACAACTTTTAGTAATGGTTTGTCAGTGTCCAATCAGATATGCACTGAGTTAAACAAGAATTTCTCAAGAATTGTTACTGGAAGTCTAAGCCCATATTTTATTGGTGTAATATTTCTGTTTGAAGCTCTGTACTGCAGCACGCCCGAGTCGCCCCCGCATGGTTTCATTGTCAGTCAGACGGGCGGACAGCTCAACAGCGTGGTTCGCTGGGCCTGCGACCGCGGCTTCCGGCTCATTGGGAAAAGCACTGCTGTGTGCAGGAAGTCTCCATATGGGTATTACTCATGGGATGTTCCAGTCCCAGCCTGTCAAGGTAAATTCCTTTATTTAAAAAAAATATATATACTCTAAGAAACTTTCTGTTTCTAATTTAAGCCATCCGTTTTCTGACTCAAAATGAAATAGCAGGGAAATATTTTGTGGTCATACTTCTGGGCCAAAATTTTTCTACCTTATAAAAACAAATGTGGTTTTAAGAAAGAATATTTCAAGAGGAGCTAATAAGATTGACATACAAGAAACAGTGCTTTAACATTTAGTGAAGAATATTTAAGAACTTCATTTTGGTCTAATAATAATTTCTGAAATGCTGGTGTTCTTTGAGAACTAATATAGCTAAGGTTTTCCAAGGACTGTGTGTATTTTTTATGTATATCTTTGGGACTGGAACTATGTTCTGAAGTTTGTGAAAAAGGAATAGATTTTAATATTTCAGTTTGATTAACAATATTGCCCAAGCTGACATATAGTGAGCAAACATTTCTGTGATAGATCCATTTTTAGGGAATTTTGGATATTTCCTATTTGTCATTTTTTCCTGTCGAAGTATCTGATATGGCAATAACTGTTCCTGATATTTTCTCATGTTTTCCCCTAACTAAATAGTAATTCTATATAACCATACAAAGGTTTGCTTGGAAGGGACCTTAACGATGTAGTTCCAATCACTTTGGGATGGACAGGGACACTGTTCACTCAACCAGGTTGCTTAAAGCTAGTCCAACCTGACCTTGAACACTTCCAGGGATGGGGCATCCATAACTTCTCTGGGCAACTGTTCTGTGCAAGTTTCCAAAAAAGTGAAATTCAGCTCAAAACTGCTGTAAACTAAAATGTCATTGTGTGGCCCATGGGAGATCTGTTGTTTCTGTAGAAGCCTGTTATCAAGCTTTGCTGCTTTGCGTCTTGTTTCTTAAAAATTTAAGGTTTAAGGAAGGGATATATTTTTCTTGTGACATGAGATTGACTGTTAGCATGGATAATATGACTCAAAATTTATTAAGTCACTAGTGGAGATTTTTGAATACTGAAGGAGTAATTAATTTCAATGGTAGATATAGAACATCTCAGGTTGCAGCTAGAATGTGTCTGATATATATTTTACAGCTTGGTAAAAGAGACAGAATGTGAATTATGTGTGTTACGTGAATAAGCAATATTGTAGAATTTGTTGGTGCTTAGGATTGTAAGCAATGCTGTTTACTGTCGCTATTTCGGACACACAAAGGACGAGGCAGGCAGCAGCAGGTCGGGCAGGGAAAGCTCTGTCTTTATTTTTCTGACTCCATCTTATATACACTTTGTACAGAAGGCAAAAGATTGGCCACACTGGTCGCCACCTCTTTGACCTCATTGGTGAACATCACCATCAATCATATTTCTCCTCCCAGAGAAGAAATATGAAAACAAATAGATAAGTTCTAAAAATACCCATTGTTTTCTTGAAGCTGCGTGAGAATCTACACTGCTGAGATTCAAACACTTGAAAGGAAGAAAACTTAGGGTGACGGTTTATGTGTTACAAGTATTTTGCAAGTGAATTTATGCACTGCTGAATGCTGCTCCTGATGTAACACAGTGGACATTGTTCAGGCAACTCTTGTAATTGTCTTAAAGTTCTTATTATCATTAACGTGCTTTTGAAAGCAGAGGTTAAGCTAGGCCAGTTATCAGTAAAGAGTGTTATTTGGTTATACCTTGGTTATACGAGCATGTAGTTATCATCTTGGAATGGACAGATTTGCCTAATCTGCAATTCAAGCTATTGAGGAATTTAAGAAGTAATAAACATGGTCACGTGATTTCATTAAGTGTCATAGAAGTTGTTTCCTTCTTTGGTGATGGCAAGTGAAATAGTTTTATCAGATGTTCAGTAAAATGTGGAAGATGGACATCCTCGTTTAATTAGCTTGTCACTTTTTTATCTCACTGGGGTCATGTCCTCATACCCTCTAGAGCTTTGAATTCACTTAACGTTTCTTGGGATCTTCAATTTCTTTATCACAGTTTTCTTATTTTTTTCTAAATGTGAATTTGTCTCTAGTTGCCCATAGATACTGTGACAGTCATTAGATGTATGTTTTTATGGTTGCCAAGACAGGATGATAGCAAATTAGAAATAGTTTTCTGTGATCTTTTCAGCAGAGTGTGTCTGTATGGTGGTTTTTGGTTTTCTTTTTCTTAAATTTCCATGTAATATGCAAGGGTTTTTTTTATTGCAAAGGAAGAATATTTTAACATTGATTCTTACACCTCTGTTCTTCAAGCTGTTATAGGATTGGTGCTTTACCTGTGTTTAGCTGTGATTGTTAGCTCCAGTACTGTGCCACACAGTTGTTATATTGCTTATGAAGCAAATCAGTTTTATGTCAGATCAGCTCCCAGTAGGGACAAAAATAGATTGCACTCTTTTTTTTCCTCCAAGTATTTATACATAGTCTGAGAGGATTAACCTTCCTGTGCGGGCATGATAGGTACTTTCTTAGGGCTCAAGATTTGACTTCAAAGTAAGGTACTTCAGACTTAAATGTCTAAGCCCTTTTTTTCACCTTTTTTTTTTTTTTTTTTTTTTTTTTTTTT
>VXBB01012040.1:221746-234131 GCA_013399915.1 Illadopsis cleaveri
TTTTTTTTTTCCCAGAATAGACAGAGCATTATTTAGAACCAGATCTTCTCTTGGTACATTATTTTTGTTAAAGAAAAAAAATAAAATATTAGCTTATACTTTTATTTGCAATTTTCAACTTTCTTCTCTAAGAGATAGAGGAGTCAGCAAGGAGAGGTGCTATGCTGGATTTTTTTCTCAGCAACAAGCAGGCGCTGATGAGGAATGCAAAGCTGAAGGGTGCAGTGACTGTAAAATTTTAGAGTACAAAATCCTCAGAGCAGTGAGAAGGGTGGGTGCTAGCTGGCATTGACCTCCGAAGAGCAGTATTTGGCTACTCCAGGGATTTACTTGGTAGACTACCATGGAATAATAGCTTTAGATTTAAGAGCAGACCAAGAAAACTTGTTAATAGTCAAAGGATCACTTCTTCTAAGCTCAGAAATGTTTCGTCCTCAGAAATGTTGTCAAAGAGAAAGTCAGGTGGAAACTTTGGGACACCTGCCTGGGTGAGCAAGGAGCTCCTGGACAAAACAAAATGCAAAGGCAAAGCCTAGAGAGGTTGGATGTGAGGACAGGCATCCTGGGAGGAATACAGATGAATTGTCCAAGCAACTGTGGATCACGTTAGGAAAGCTAGAGCCCTGATAAAATAAATCTGTCCATGGTTGTCAAGGGGAACAAAAACAGCTTCTAAAGATATATTGGTGATGACATGAAGACTAGGCAAATTGTGGACCCTCTCCAGAAGGATACAGGAGACCTGGTTACCCAGGACATGAAGACAGCTGAGGTATTCAGCAGTGTTTTGAGTCAGTCTTTGCTGACAAGTGCTTCAGTCTTGCTTCACAAGTCATGGATGACAAAGATGAGGGCTAGAAGACAGGAAGTTTGGAGAGAGACTTTTCACAAGGGTACGCAGCAATAGGATAGATGGGAATGGCTTTAAAATGAAAGAGGATCAGTTCAAATTACACATCAGGAGGAAATTCCTTACTGTGAAGGTGGTGAGGTGCCGGAACATGTTGCCCAGAGGAGTTGTAGATGCCCCATCACAGTGACGCATTCAAGTCCGGGCTGGACTGGGCTTTAAAGTAACCTGATATAGTAAAGGATGTTCCTGTCCATTGCAGATGGATTGGAACTATATCTTTAAGGCCCCTTTCACCCCAGGCCATTTTATAATCCTATGACTCAATATTTTCAAAAGGGTATTTTCTTTCTGCTTTCCAGGTGGAAAAAATAGAATGTTGAATGGTAATTTTAGTAATTTGCCAGAGGTCACAAAGTACAACTGATGGAAGAAATCTGAACATAAACTATATTTATGTTTCTCAGACTGGTGCCTTACTAATTCAACCATGCTGGTCATATTTTTTTCCAGATATTTTCTATTACCTTTTCTTTATTATCATCTTCATTTTGAATTGTTAGCTGCAGAGTTATGAACCATTGTTCTTATTTTTTACTTCCTCCATCAAAATGCAAAAGCTTTATTGGATTCAATTCCCTAAAATTTTAAGAGAATTTATATTCATGCTTAAAACATACATTAATGAATTAAAAAAATTAATTTCTTATGAATTTAAGACTAGTGATTTTGCAATGCATAAGCTCTCTGAGGTCAGTGGAAACTTATATTGAAGACATAAAAACTTTGTCTTTCTCTCTACTCAGCAATATCTTGTGGAATTCCTAAAGCTCCACTAAATGGTGGGATATTAACTACAGATTACTTAGTTGGCACCCGCGTTACTTATTTTTGCAATGATGGATATAGGCTATCAGCCAAAGAGCTTACTACTGCAGTCTGCCAGCCGGATGGAACCTGGAGCAATCACAATAAAACACCTCGCTGTGTAGGTGAGTAACATGGAAAAAGCCTCTGGTGAGTGAAAACCTGTCTGTACATTTTGTGTATTTATTCAGGGCACAAATCTTCACATGACTTAACAGGTTACTTTAATCTATGAATTATTGCTGGTATTAAATTATTATGAAATGCATATATGAAGTACATGTAAATAAGACATGCTGAAACTTAACAGCATAAGCAGAATAAACGTGCTAGAGCTCATAGAATACAATCAAACTAATAATTAATTTACAGTTAAATCAAAGTTAATGGTTGCAGAGGTTTTCTGCAAAAGTCATCTCTTCAGTGAGAGCTGCACAATTCATATACTCTTAACAAACCCTTTTTACTATACAGAATTGCAAAACCTGTGATAATTGTTTGAAACTGCTGCTGATTATTTGCATTCATCCCACGATTGTAGTTCTACACCATCTAAACTTGGGGGAACATCGCTGCAGACAAAATACATTTAGCTCCCAAAATAAAGTGGATATCAGCAGACACAAATGGGATATGAAAACCCAGGTGATTTTAGGAGCAATACAGGGATATCAGTGTCTCATGCACATTAGGATTTGAATTTTCTCATCCAATGAAACTGGGAAACGAAAGCAAATTAAGACGGGAATATATTTTTCAAGGATTTCCCCTTTCTCCTTTTTTTTCCTTCTTGTTCTTGAAAATTTCATACTGTCATGAATTTTCCTCTTTCTAAAGAACCAATGAAAGTGGGAAAAATCATTATGCTTCTTACACTATTTTTTATTCTATTGGTGTTGTAGAATGTTTTTGTTCCATTTCTGTAGGAAAAACGATTAGAATAAAGAAATGAGATAAAAACATATAGCTGTTGAAAAAACAACTTGGATATGGATATTATTTTTTCTGTCACCAGTGTGCAGCCTCTCAAAGAAGCCTTTCATATCTCATAGAGTTTACCTGGGTAGAAAAAATTTTCCACTTAAATGTACTTAAAATTTTAGTAAAGATTCTGGTGCCTGATGTAAAATGTCACAGAAGGTCCACATATAGTGAATTCAACCATGGTATAGCTCCTACCTACACCAACTGCATCACTCTGCATACACAATTCCTTCTCTTTCTGGATGATTATTAATTAAATGAGAAAACTCATACCTGCTAACCACAGCCTTGGCTTTCAGAGATTATGTCACTGGGTTTAAAATACATTTTTTGATTAATAATGGTACAGATTTTCCCAATTTGCCTGTACTAAGCCACCAATAACTATGTCTTTTTGTTATTTTGAAAGTTGTTACATGTCCGAGCATCAATTCTTTTACCCTGGAACATGGAAGATGGAGAATAGTGAATGGTTCACACTATGAGTATAAAACAAAAGTAGTTTTTAGTTGTGATCCTGGGTATTATGGTTTGGGACCAGCATCTATTGAGTGTCTTGCTAATGGCACCTGGAGTTGGAGAAACGAGCGGCCTTACTGCCAAAGTGAGTACATGTTGTATCTGCATCTGCTGTACAGATTTAATGAAAAAATATTTATTGGGTGAACAAGAAATTAACTGATTTAGTATTCAAAACTGTAAATTAGAAAGTGTTTCTTGACTGGAATTCCTGGGTATCCTAAAGGTTTTTATTTACAAATATAATACATTAGATTTAGTGACGAGGACATATCTGTAGGCACACTTCTGGAACTTAAAGGTCCCAAAATTTATNAGCCAGATAACTGTGGCTTAAAATACATGCATAATTTATTGACAATATATATGAAAAAAAGGGGTTTAAAAATACAATTTCAAAACCAGATTAATTAAACTGGGAACTAACCTTAATTTTGAGTTTATTTAACTGGAAATGTAATATATAATTTAGAGGATTTTTAAAAGTTAATTGCAATATTTCATCTCTGCTAGTGTTAAAAATACTGTATATATGTCTATATCTATATCTCTGTCTATATATATTCTACATAATAAATCTGTATTTGTATCTTTTTTGCTTTAAAAGAAACTACTTGTAGCTATGTTTTGAGAAGCTTTGAAATATTGTGACATTTTCTTCTAGGTATAAAGTGTAGTATCTAATTTCTGCCTTTTATTTACTACTAATTTTTTTTGTTAATAATTAAAGAAAATTGACAAAGAAAAATATTATTTTCATTTAAAAGATGCTTTCAATTGTAAATAAATGGCAATAAATTCCATCCATGTCATTCACTCTATAAAAATGTAATGTGTGAATGCTAAGGTAAGCATTTCATTACGACCTAGAAGATCAAAATGGCTCCCTCCCAATAGAAGCATAAATAAATCTGATAGCGATTGTGATTTTCCAATTTGCAGAAAATCCTTGATAAAACCAAGGTAATTAAGCAGCATTTAGTAATGTTCTGAGTGGCTTTTTTAACTGTACAGAAATTATTTTAATTGTTTTTCCCTCTCAAATGTAATTTCTGGGGAAGAATGGTTTTTGTTTGCAGGTTTTTAATCTATGATTTCTACAGATTTCTCCGAAATACTTTAAGATATGAAATTTATTTATCTGATTGACTGATTGATATGTATTTTTGCTTGATAGGCATTATGGTATGTGTGTCTGTGATTCTCAGCTGTAAACTTATGTTTTGTTTTTGTTTTGCCATGAAGTTATTTCCTGTGGAGAACTTCCTACACCTCCAAATGGGAATAAGATTGGAACTCAAATCACATATGGATCAACAGCTATATTTACTTGTGACTCAGGATACATGCTAGTTGGCTCTGCAGTGAGAGAATGTCTGTCATCTGGACTCTGGAGAGGAATTGAGACCAGATGTTTAGGTATGGATACTACTGTCATGACTTGACCATTTTCTTTCTCTCTAAGAGACAAAAGCAAAGTTATCTGCTTGTCTTTTCTCTTAGCAGATACATTGAATAGAGCTCTGCATATGTGTGGCTGGGCTGCATTTTTTTTCTCATCAAATTAGAACTGTGTTTATATTTTTAAAAAAATTAATATCTTCACAACTTGCAAAATTATACTTACTGTATTTTTGTATATGTCTTTAAAGTAGAACTATACATAAACAGCAAGACTGATTCCATATGTGTCAGGTCTAATACATATCCTCAGTAAAATATCTGCATAGTAGATCTGAACAAAGTGGTTGTGTCATAGAATCAAACTATGTTCTTGAAAAGATACAGAAGGAGGGAAAAAAGGTTTGTGGAAACTTTGACAGGACCACTGCAGCCTTATTTCTGAGAGAAAGCCACTATCCAGACACTTTTTACAGAATTTGAGATCCTTTGCTTGTACAAGGTTAGGCATCTTCTCTTACTTAATACACTCAGACATCATTGCCTGAATTATATATGAAGAAAATCAACACTTGAAACAATTTTAGGGCTTCTTTCTGATTCTTATCATGTGTACCTTGAGCTGAGTTATTGTATTTACTGTAGAAACATAGGTTTTAACTCTAATTTAACCAAAAATTTTAATTTCAGTTGAAATCAAAAGTATGTTAGTATTCTGATTTAGAATGAAATATGTAAGTCATATTGTATCTTCTTGTTCATAGAGCCATGAATATATAACAATATCCATAAACTGATACTTTCAGAAAACTGAACTAGTAAATACATTAAATATAGGGGTTTGTTGCAATATATCTTTGTACAGATTGCCATTCACCTTTTTAAACTATTTTTCATGCCAAATATTTTTTCCTCTGTAAAACAGCATTATTTGCTAATGTTCACTTAAGTGAATGACTCATGAATGAGCAAAAGTGTTGCTTATCAAGCTACAAGTCTGCAGTTGGAATGTTCCCTGACATACAGCAGAGAGAGATAGAGGCTTTGTTTATGTTTCATTTTAACAATGGAAACCATTTAACAGAGGAGGAGGAGGAGGGGGAGGAAAAAAAAAAAGATCTTCATGTTTGATATGCTTCATCTTCTAAATTGTCAGCAATTACAAGATGTTCTAAATCTAAATTTTTGAAGCACCATAGTATGTGCATAATCAAAATGTTCTGCTTTTTTCTTGTTTGCCTGTGTGTTTGGTTTTATTTTTACTGATTTTTCTGCAGAAGTTACAGCTCTTGAAGTTTGGAGAAATGTAAGTTTTCTTCAGAGAAATATTAATCTAAATATAGATAAATTGCATGCTATTTGTAAATAGCACCTTGGAAAAAAACTTGCATTTAAGAATTTTGCTAAAATAACTTTGTGCCAAGTAAAGATCACCACAGAATGAATTGAATTTTGCCTACATTTGTCTGTAGAAATAAAATACTAATCGAATTTAATAATAGTAACAGATTACATAATCTTTACTTGCAACTTAAGAGGACCCTTGCTTCTTGGAAGAGATTAATTTTTATTCAGTTCATACACTATAATGTCCAGAAATAATAAACAGTTAAGAAAACAACTATATAACTAGAGGAGAAAAACAGTAATCTAAAACACAGACTTATTGTATCAGACTTACAGGCACTACAGTAAATCTTATTCAGATCTGTAAAGGTTTATTATGGCAAATAGTTGAAGACGGCATGAAAACAAGTATTATTCAGAAAAATTAGAATATACATCATATATAGCAGGCAAAAAAATGTATACCTTGCTGAAAAAACTCAGAAAAGCTAGTGACAGAGCAAATTTGTAAAAGGGAGAGAGTAAAGGCTGCCATAATTTCTCTTGCAACAATGCTGCCTAGTGTGTTACATCACTGTGCAGGAATGAGCCCCCTGTAGACTCAGAATAACTCCGTTCAATTCTTGTTTCTTCCGTAAGTAATTTGAGAATTAAGATAGAGGGATGAGCTCTATTAATGACAAATCAGAAATAAGAAATATTTTTAAAAAGGTTGTTGTCAGAAAGTGGAAGAAATGGAGGACATTAAAGAAGCATTAGAATGTGGGAGAAAGGAGATCAAATACAGCAGAAAGACCTACAGAGTGGGCACTTTAACAGTTCAACAAATGATTTTTTGTGCAACTTATCAATAAATTTCATTATCTACTCCTGATGTTTCTGTGCTTTCTGTTGTAAACATTTTTTATCATTTACCTTAAAACCTTTCCACTTTTACTTTCTGAAAAATGTAGTTGTTCTTGGACTGAAGTGATTACCAATGTATTCCTAGTTTAAATTTTGAAGATGCTCTTGGGAGTACACTTAGATGATACATATGAAATCCTACAGGATAACATAATACCCTTTTCAAGTATTTTGTTTAAAAATGCAATTACTTTTTTGTGAAAGTGCTACTGAAATATTACATTTAATTGCTATGTTAGATTGCCTGATTTTTAATTCCAGGTGTGTATGGTTTTAAAAATTTATGAAAGGTGGAATCAACAAGAATATAAGTGTCTGCAGTAGAACTTTAAACTAGTTTGTGGTGAACCTAATCAGATATAGATGAGAATTTTAACTGAGGTAAGCTTTAAATCACCAAAAATATTGACTAAAATCCAAATTACTGGATTGTTATTCCATGACATTGTGAACAGTAGTACATGATTTTAATGACAGCCATAATAGTGTGAGAATATGATGATAGGTTTCACAACTCTTTTTTGTCTTTCTTTTATCATTCTGGCTTCTTTTACTAAAAGATGGATAATTTATGGATAATGAATCTGTGGCAAAAACTAGAGCACTTAACACAACTGCTTTCCTTTCTCAATCTCACTTTTTTCTTTCTTTAAATAATACCTAAATGACAAAGTAGTAGTTAATGAGTAATCACATTATCATAATAGTAAGAAATTGACTTCTTGGTCCTTATTCTCCACGTCTGATGAGAAGAAACAATGTTCAGATTGAAAAAACAAATAAAACCAAACACAATAGAGCTTCTGAAGTAATTCTGTTGTCAAAGTTTTAAAACATGTTATTGTGAAAAAATCAGTTAAGTATTTTAGATAAAATAACAAGCAAAGACTAAAATCATGACAGTTGTGTCTCCTAGGTTACAAACTGTCTCTCACAATTTATTATGCTTGATCTTCTTCTATACTGGTAACACTGAAACTGTCTATGTAATAAACCCTGAGAAACATTCAGAAACATGGAATAGATTTTTACTGAATATCCTGCTTATAAAAAGAGACTGACAAATCTGTGATTTTGTTATACATTTTCCTCTTGGAAAAATACCTAAATATTCCACAAGAAATTAATTATTATTTTGTCTGTTTACACGAAAACTTCTTATATTTACAGTATTTATAGATTATATATTTAAAATTTTATATTTTGCATTCTTTCCTATATTTATGGCTTTTTTTAAATTTAATTTAATGTCAGGAATAACATTGACCATAAAAAAATATATTATCATGCTTCAAAAATTTGTGATTTCTTTTTAGTGTATTTATTTTAATGTCTGTAATCAGATATTTAGTAAACTGGGCATTTCCTAGAGTAGAAGTAAATCAGGTCTACTTTAATAACTCTATTGTACTTTCAGATAAACTTTATAATTATCTAGTATATGAATAGTGAAAAACATTTCCTAAGATTTCTCTAACACTGACTTCCTTTCTTTTTTTTTTTCCTTTTCTCATTAGCACTATTTTAAATTTTTTTTATTACGTCCAAGGAGAAGCATTATCAGAACATTACTTTTGCACATCATATTTTGAGGACCAGGACTACTTATTCCTTTTTTTTTTTTTTAAGGATTTTTGAGGGCATTTTTTGCCTTTTAAAATGGTTTATGTATTATTTTGGTTAACATTTTAGACAGCTTAGTCAAAAGCACTTAACAAAATAAAACTAACAACAAAAAGTATCACATGCTTTGAAAAACTTTCTGTTAGATACAGTTCTTGTATATAATGGAGCAGCTCTTTTCTTAGATTATTACAAAGAATTATGATTTCTTTCTAGAACTTCACTCATTGTTAATGTAATGTACAAAGTTCCATATTTCTCTTTGAGGGGTATCTAACTGAGCTTTTCTCATGCTAGTTGCATGACTGATAGTAATTTTAAAAGTTATTTAGACATCTCATCAATGAAAACTACATGAAAAGACAGCAAAATATTATTTTCAATGAATACTTAAACTCAGAGGAAAGATATCTTACATATACTTCTGTTTTTGGTCAGCTAACTCCAGATTTTCACATTTCTTGAACTTGTGACTCTATCCCCTTTATCTCAGCTGTGCAACACCTAACACTTATTTCTTAATTCCTTCTTCTTTCTCAATTCCTTGTGACATCTAAGCATCCTGATAAAACAGATCTGTTGATATTCTCTCCCTTATATACCCAAAGTAATTGCTGCTATTTCATACAGGATAGACTCAGCAACCTCTGGAACAATAGTTTTGTTCAATTTTGCGTATTACTATTATATCTCAAATAAAGATAAACTATGAAATATGATTAAATTTTTAAAGGTCTGCAAGGTCTCATATTTTGTTGTTTATTGTGACATGATTAAATTATGTTAATTTAGTTCACTTGGAGAACACCTTTGTAAAGTGTCCCTATAAATTAAAATGCAAAAATGAAGAATGAAGTTTATTTGATTAATAAGGCATAAGGAAATGTGGTTCCCGTACGTGGCTAATACTAGAGGAGCTTTCAGTAAAGGCAGATGGATAGAAGGAAAGAGCTGTTTAGGTTACTGTGTACATTAAATGTCAGCATTTGCACTTCCCAAACAATAATATCAGGAATACCTTTCATCTCTTCTAAGAGAAAGGCTACACTTCACATACTGTGTCGTTGTCTGAATTAAAAAGTAATCCATCAGACTGAGAAGATCATGAAGCAAATAATTGTTTCTGAATTATCTACATTTGCATTACATATGGTTCAGAGAATTTTCCTTGGACAATATCTGGTCTAGTCCTCTGGGCTAAATGTCATCATTACTCACATGGTTCTAAGTTGTCAAAAAGATCTGTCAATAATTTTGACTACTTTTTCTCCAAAAGGAGATGGAACACATTTTGTGCACCTAGTTGAGCTTCTCAGTGTGCTTCTTCTGAAAGGAAGCTAATTTGTTCATAGTAAAACCACTCTGCACATTTAAGAGTTAGAAGGAAGATCTGAACCAAAATTCTAGTGTGAACACAAACTTTGATGCATTAGCAGGGGAATATTTATCCCAGTTTTACTCAACTGTTTTTTCATACATAAATACTGGTTTTAAACGCTAATGAGTCATTGTTGGCAGCTTGTTACTCGTAAAGGAATAACCAGTTATCCATCAGCTCTGTAGACAACAATGCTGTCAATGAAGTTATAAAAATAGTAGCCATACCATCTGAGGCAAAGCAACCATGTAAGCTGACAGCAAAGATTGTTCAATGCATTAATCCAGCAGTGATATTTTTTATATTTTCTCAATCAGCTTTCAGTCACTGAAAGGCTTCTGTGTCTGTGTAACCTCTGAAGTCCATGTAACCTCTCTGCCACTATTTTCATATTTGAAACTTTTAGAAAAATATATAAGCAACTAACTTCTTCATCTTCACTGCTTTTAAATATCTTTTTTGAACTCTTGGTATTTCAATTAAGGGGAATTCTGTATCTCCATTGTTACTGAATTAATATATCTGGAGTGCGCCATATGCTTCTCTTCGTTCTTCTGTACTACTGTATAACAATAACTAGACTTTCAAATTAGGTATATGATGTTTCATCTTTAAAGATTTATTCAGCTGTTTCAAGGAATTCATCAGAGAACTTCCCTCAGTGGGCCATGTATTAAAGAAGATTTAAAATAACTTTACCATTCATCTTGAACAGTTTTAGTACAGCTTGAACAGCTGTCAAGAAGAGGCTCTTCTGAAAATAGCAAGAGAAATGCCCCAAGCCCTGTTTTGTCCAGGGCTGTGCCTTCTTATATCTTTTTATGGAATGCAAGCCCTGTAAAGAAGGAAAAAAAATGCCAGGAAATATTTCTTCCCTTTTCAGCTGAGGTCATCTTGACAGGTTAATTAACTTTGTTGAATAATAAAAAATATAAACCTCTGTTTTCAATAATACATTGGTATGTAGATCTGTTTCACTACTGTGCTCATGTTTGACACTACTGACAACTAAAATAAGGATAGGTATGTTTTTTGCCATTTAATGTAAAGAATCTGTATTCATTTATTCATGTTCTTTTCATCTCATAGAACAACCTGCAGAAAAGAAATCTCATTTACAGCTATGGTTTCTAAGGTTCTGACACTAAGTTATTATGCTCATTCTTCATTGCTAGAGCAGGATTTCATGTCAAATTAGGTAATTTATTTGGTGCTCACAGGTTATTAATATCCTTCATTCCCAGTCTTTGACCAATTTTGTTTTTTAATAATATTTCATGCAATTATTCTTCTCAAGTTTTTCTAGACTGGAAATTGAGAATATTATAATACTTATTTCTCCTCTCAAATCTGCTACTCAGTAAAATCTTTACATTTAGTCTCTTTTAATACCTTTTTTTTGTAATTTTCACTTATCTTTGCAAAAGTGGTATCTTTTGATTCAGTTATAGTTTACACTAAGACCCACAAGTTACAGGTTACATTAAGATCCACAGGTCTCATCTGGATTCATTGAACTGCTACAAAAGTCCTTTACATCCATGTCATAGAAAAAAATGGAACTGCAACTGATCTTATGGTACAGCACAATAGAGATATTGACAATGGACAAAGATGTCATAAAACCAGTTTAGAATAGCTTAGCCTAAAGTAGTCTAGAATCCTAATTTAGTGTGAAGTCAGCTATTTACTACCAGGATATTAGAATATACTTATTTGTCACAAAGCCTTTATAATAAGAGTTTAAATGAAAGTCTTGAAAAACAATTATCATCAGAATTGATCCTAAAAAATACCAGAATATATAGCAATAAATATGAGCATATCCTTAGTCTATAATGAACATCTTGGAATGTTCATTATTTTCTTAGATAGCTTATTAGAAAAATGTTAAAAGCAAGAATTCTACTAAAATTAATGAAAAAAATAAATACCTTACTTTTAGAAGAAATGCAACAAACACTGAATAGAATGTAAGAGAAAATAAGTAATAATTGCTCTTCCAAAAACAGATGTTGATAGTGATAGATGTTTTTGTTGGTTTGACAGGTGTTTTGTTTTTTTCCCCTCTATGCTTTTTTTTACTCTTGATATTGGAGAAATAATGATAGCAATAAGTTACAGATACTATAAGTTGAGGTCTTTACTTCCCCTGGCAGAGAACATCCTTATGAATATATAAAATAGAGTGGGAAAACAAAGCAAAGAATAAAATTCTGGAAAATATTAATGGTCTCTGACTTTTTTGGATCTTAGGGAATTTACTCATCTGCATGAATCAGTGGAAATTCCTGTAAAGTTCTTCAATGTTCTCTTAACAGGAACTGTGTACAGCATTACAAATACTTTTCATTTTATACTTATAGCAAACAGAGTGAACTTCTTACCATATGCACTTACATGACAGTTGTCAATTATTTTATTTGAAAATAAAACAAATAATGCTGAGCCCATCATTTTGGAGTGTTGGATCGTTTTGGAGGTTTTTATCTCCTTTTTTTTTTTTTTTT
>VXBB01012040.1:238285-255112 GCA_013399915.1 Illadopsis cleaveri
TTGGGTGGCTGGTATTTTTTTTTTTTTTTCCCCCAAAAATTACTAGCTGAAACACTGCTCATTATTGTTTGCTTGTCTTACTCCTTTTTTTGCAGTGAATTTTCTACCATACGTCATAGTTTTCATGAAGTCAACCATTCGTAGAAGACTTTCTCGTTAGCACATTTTAGCTGAATCACAGTGCCCATTTTCCAGAATTCTTTATGAAAAATAACTACACATAGTTTGTCTTTTTTCCCAGCCTCTCTGTAGACTAAATGTCTCTTTATGACTTTCATAGTGAAAATACAATATTTCTCATACTTTGAGAATACAGAGTAAAAGATTAGGCCTAGGCATTGAAAGATTTCTGGCTGCTGTTTGGTTGCCGAAAGATTTGGCGGCCATTGTGCTGACTGCCTTCATCCAAAGGATCTTAATCTCTTTGGGATTCCACTGGGAAGGAGAGAAAGAATGGAAAACATTACTGAGTCAAATTCCAGCAATAAATTGTTCAAGTTAATTTTTTTTATATTGTATGAAGGCTATATTTATAATGTCCACATGGATTGGTATCTATAATATTTGTATTATTTTTTGTTTATATGGAAATTTTCTGTTTAGTTAAATGTATGATACTTTAATGTTACCTTATTCATTTAATCATAACCAAAATAAAACTAAAGTTAATAATACGTATTTTTTACATGCTACAATAAAAAGGAATCAATCATGTTTTTAAAGGAAATTTGATGATATATATGACATTTAATCTCTTTGCTACATTATCTTTTTGTAATTTTTATATGTGCATAGTTATACCTATACAAATGCATGACTGCAGTTTTCACCAAGCTAATAAAAACAAAGCTTTGAATTAGGTCAATAAAAAAATCTGGAAAGATATTCAACATTTCTTTGTTTTAGTTAAGGAGGTTTATTTAAAATTTCTATGGCATATTTACTGATTTTTTTTTCCTTTTTCTTTACTATAAATAAATCTAGCTGGTCACTGTGGTATCCCAGATCTTATAGTCAATGGACAAGTCATAGGAGAAAATTATGGCTATAGAGACACAGTTGTTTACCAGTGCAGTCCTGGTTTCCGGTTGATTGGCTCTTCTGTAAGAATATGTCAACAGGATCACAACTGGTCTGGTCAACTTCCATCCTGTGTGCGTAAGTAAGCATGGCAACACATACTGATTTATGTCACAGGAATGTCTGTGCCAAACAAGATGAGGATTGAATGATCCTCAAAAGTATGGGGCCAGAGAAAATCTATGATTCATCTATATGGGGCCACAGAAAATCTATGATTCATCTATCAGGTGGAGTTCAGTGTTGTCACCTAAAATTTCCACTGCATCTTTTGGCTACTGAATACCTGCTGTTATGGATATGAAAATTCTTCAGAAAGTGATAGGCCTTATGAATGCCACTACTCAAATTTGAAAATTGCTTTATGACCTATAGTGGCTTTTGGAAATATTTAATATAAATTTACTTTACTCTTTTAGTTAGATAAGTAAATACTGCAGATTAAAATGTTTTCATTGCCAAATTATATTTTCTTTTCTTCTTCTTCCTCACAGAGATACTGTTACTTTGATTTGTGTTTTGTGGATCTTTTGAGTGAATATTGTGCTTTGTTAATAGGGTTTCTTTTGCATGATAAGTGTGTCAAGCCATCACATGAAAGACCTTTAAGTAATAACAGGAATTAATTTAAGAAAATCTGAGATTCCTCTAAGCACTTTAAAGTAAATTACCACTATTTTTCCGGTTCTGTAATATTAGTGTATTAAAATTGTATTAAACGACCTCCAAATATCCTATGGCTCTATTTTGTAGCAGAAATTCTCTCAATGCCAAGTCATAGTACACAATGTTAATTCATTTATTCTGTGATGTTTTCATTTTTATTTTAAATTACTGATTAACCTTTTTTTTTTTTTTTTCACCAATGATTTGTTACAAAATAGAAGAAAAAGTTTACAAAGTGTTTTTGGATTATTTTGTGAATATTAATTTAAGTCCAATTTTCCTTATTTTTTTTCATTCATTTTTTTGTGGGAGCAGAAAATAAACTTTGCTTTCTGTAGACAGTTTTTGTATAAACATAAGAAAAAATTCACTGTGCCAATAGTTCTGGGGTTTTTTTTTCAAAAAATAATAATAAATTTATACCTTCACTAAGTATTTAGGCCACAAAGATAAAATATTGAGTTTATACTAAGACAAATTTATAAGAAATAATACCTGAGGAACTAAGGTAGTGAAATACTTTCTTTCAATTTCAGACTATACATAATGAAAATCTTTTCTCCTCCTTCTTCAGAAGAATTTTCTTCATTTGCTTTCATTACTGCATGTCAAATTCTATTCAGTTTATTTAAAAATTTAAGGAAGTTCATGGACATGAACACATCATGGAAAGTACGCAGTTTCTTATAATATCAAAACTTGAAAATACTATTATATAATTATTATCTATTGCATAATAAATAATGAAAAGTGATAACATCTTGCTCTATTTTGGGGTTGTTTTTTTTTGACTGGTGCTATGCTAGCCGTCAGCTGTGGTCACCCTGGTAGCCCTATTTATGGAAGGACAAGCGGAAATGGTTTCAACTTCAATGATGTTGTGACATTTTCATGCAATACTGGGTATGTCATGCAAGGACCAACCAAAGCTCAGTGCCAAGCTAATAGGCAATGGAGCCACTCACCTCCAATATGCAAAGGTAAGAATGCAGCATTTGCAGGTTTCTAACTAAATGTTGTAAAATTAGGGCTGAAAAATAAACAGAGGGTAAAGGAACACAAGACAAAGTGATCCTCTCTCAACAGAGAGACTAATTAATATAATAATCTTCTTATTAAAGACTTTTTGTGATTCTATGATTTTTTTTCACTCAGGTTGCCAGTATAATGGTTGCCGAGAAACTTTCTCATGTGTCTGTAGATTTTTTTTTAAAAATTGTTTCTACAAGTTTCTTAAGCAAAATTATGCAGAGGTAATTAAGAGCTAAAATACTGAAATAATTTTCTCTGCATTTTTAGCCAACATAGTTCTAAACAGACACATAAGAAAACGTATTCTTTTCTTTTATGTTTCCATTGGTGCTCCACTGAGCATCTTGACTTTGAAATTAACATTGTCCATTTGAGTTGGTTCTCAATGCTTCTAGATATTCTATGTCAAATTATTTCACTTAGAAAAATAATACTTTGAAATTAGTCTTGTTCGAATTTTCATAAGCAGTTCTAGGAAGGTTTTGACATCCCTGTCTTTTTAAAATCTCTAACGTGCTTTTTAAATAATTGGTTTTATTTAGAAAAATGTACTTTTTGCTGTAACCTGCATATACATATGCAGAAATTCTAATTGTTGTTTTTCAGCATCTTCTCTGTAGCTTCTATAGATTTTTATCTGTGCATAAAGTAAATCATGTGTTTTTATATGTTTTATTGACTGTATTTTCTTTTCAGTAGGTTTTCTCCACTTTCATTTGATCACTTTCCCCTAAGAAATATTGCCAAATACTTTACAGAACTTAAATTTCTAAGGAACTTTTTGTTAATGAGAACATATTTTTTTCTAAATTTACAATACTAAACATGTACTGTGTGCTTAGGGTATCTACTTAATCTCATTTTCAATGCAGTTGCTATCAGTCACCTTGGTATTCTCATATTGCAGAGTAATGTGCCAAAGTGCTGACAACTTTTTGGCATGTAGGGATTGGTAAATAAGTTGATGAGGTTACTCTTTGAAATTTTACACAGTCCTGAAAATGTATTTTGTATATTGGTTTTAGGAGAGAGTTTAAAAACAAAAAGAATTAATCTTGTGTTGGGCGTCATTAATCATGTCTGCAGCATGCAGTGAAATCTTTTCTAATGAATATGATTATGTTTTATTTGCTTTGAAGTTAAATAATAATAATAACAACTGTTACCTTGCATATTTGTAAACTACCAAAAGTACAATATTATAGAAAAGGCTGCATGCTGTTGTGAAGACTTTGCTTTTGTCCCGTAGTTTGTTCATATAAATTCAGCAATGCACTTGCTGTTTTTATACTATTTACAACTTTGTTAAAAATCTAGTTTCTTAGCCAATCATAATAATTGTGGGAAACCATTAAAATGGTCAAAGTTCCTTGTATTTTATTTCAAGTGGTCACTAATCCTGAATAATTAATAAATTATTTTCATTACTTTAAATATATGCATAGTAATATGAACATGGACAACATTCTCAGGCACATGGTGTGATTCTTAGGGCTGTCCTGTGCAAGATCAGGAGCTGGACTTCAATGATCCTTGTGGGGGGGAAAAAAAAAAAAAGAAAAAAACCCCAGAAATGTAGCTCAGGCTTTCCTCCAGAAAAAACAAACAAACAAACAAAAAACTAAATAAAGTTCAATATTGACCATCAATGTAGCTAACAAATTGTTCTGTCCTTTACTGTTAAAGAAGTCAAATACAAGCAGAAAGCTATTTCTGTCCTTGGTAAAGTATGTTTTCTAGGCTTTTGGTACCAATATTTGAGACCTACTAGAAGAAGCACACAAGCAGACTACAACATTTCTTAGAATAGCGGCTAGAGAGGACATGAGTCATAAAATTATCACATTAAATGATTTAGGTAGGAAAAATGATCTTGAATTGCGTCTGGCAATACCGTTTTTCCTTTGCAGATTACAGAGCTTTTCAGAATATTTTGATAATTTCATATACAGACATCCATGCACATTTACCTCTGAAATTCAACAAATGTGAATACAGGGTGCTGCACCTGAGGAAGAATAACCCCAGTAACCCCATGCACCAGTACAGGCTGGGGCTGGCCTGCTGGAAAGCAGCTCTGCCAAGAAGGACCTGGGTGTCCTGGAGGACAGCAAACTGTCCACGAGCCCAGCAGTGTGGCTGTGTGGCCAAGAAGTCCAATGGTGTCCTGGGGTACATTAGAAAGAGCATTGCCAGCAGGTCGAGGGAGGTGATCCTGCCCCTCTACTCAGCCCTAGTGAGGCACATCTGGAGAAACTGAAGTGTGTCCAGTGGAGGGCTACAAAGGTGGTTAGGGGACTGGAGCATCTCTCTTACAAGGACAGGCTGGGGGAGCTGGGCCTGTTCAGTCTTGAGAAGAGGTGACTGAGAGGGGACTTCAGTGGTGAAGAGGATGGAGCCAGGCTCTTCATGGTGTTGCCAAGTAAAAGGATGAGAGGCAGTGGGTAGGAACTGATGCACAGGAAATTCCACCTGAATGCACATTGCAGGTATATAGATTTGCACACAGGTGTATGCAAGTGCATGTATATGAACATGCAATTAATTATAGGGATAGTAATTTTTATGGGAACTTTGGTTTTCTAGAGGAACTTAGAATAAGTGATGATGTGTTTCCTTGACCAGAGGAAACTACATGAAAACTGTTTAAAAAATCTTCATGACCCCCAAAATAAGTATTATACTGAACTTACAGATAGCTGTAAGACACAGAAAAGGGAGAAAAATCCATATTCAGAAATTTTCAGAAATATAAATTTTAAAGTGATAAGGACTCAAAAAATTCATCATTATTCTTAACCACTAGTTAGCATCTATTTTTAAAAGCTCCTCCCCACTTGTTGGGATATGTTCTTATTCTGTCAGATTCACCAGAGTCTTGCCCAACTGACTTTGTGCCCTTTAGCTCAAAACATGTGTCTTAACTGTGAACCTTTATCAAAATGTTGATATAGGAACATAAGTATGCATTTATGTGTATGTTAGACCAAAGTCACATCTAGCCACAAAATATGTTTCTATTTGTGGACAATAGTGTATGTCAAGGCAGGAATATAAATTCATTTTATTGGTATGTTCAGTAACTTTCAGTGACCGATAATTTTATGGTATCATCACACTGTAATAAAGCATTTCCTTTTATTTGCTCTGGGTTTAACATCTTCTGGCTTTAGTGTCTCATCATTTCAGTTCTTCTTCCTAATTCACTACCACTACATAAAAAGTTAGGGTATATAAAACCAGGATAGCAACACATTGGATATTTCTTATACAAAGAATAGGAGACCATTTTAGGAGACTGTATCAGTATGGCTCTCAATTCTGTGCTCTTTTTCCTTTTAGTGGTCAATTGTTCTGATCCTGGAATTCCTGCAAATTCTATAAGAGAAAGTAAAATCGAACATGGAAATTTCACATATGGCACAGTGGTATTTTATGACTGCAATCCTGGATATTTTTTATTTGGCTCTTCAGTTTTAATTTGCCAACCAAATGGCCACTGGGACAAACCTCTACCTGAATGCATCAGTAAGTAGATAATGAGTTTGTTTCTACAAAGAATGTGGACTAGACAAGGTATTATTTTGCACAACATTTTCATCAGTCTCATGACAGCAATTACAATAATCATATTTCTATATATTTGTGTGTGTGCAGTACTGATGGAGGGTCTAAGTGGCTGCTGAAGTAGCAGTTATATTCTTGTATGTAGCAAATAACATAGAATATTTATGAAATGCAATAGCCAAACAAACACGTCTGAATGTTCGAGCATCATAATCCCTGATAGCAGGGATTCAAGGCCAAAACCTGTTCACTGAATTCACCAGTAATGGCACTGTGGAACACTAAGGTGTCCTCTGGACAATGTCCTCAGTTTACCACACTGATAGATGTACCTGAACATCATACTCAAACACAACCTATTCACTAAGGCAAGTAGATCAACACAAGTAGGATATTTTATTCTGGTTTGTCATGAAAAACTTTCTAACTGTGACACAGTTATAGCCAGAGATGTTTCTTAGTCTTTTAATTGGTTGGGACAGTTGATTTACCTTGTTCTTTATTCGTCTGTGAAAAGGGTTTAATTTAGGGTCAACATTTTTCACTGAGAAAGGCTTCTTTTCTAGGGATTAAAGGGAAAACAGGCTAAAGGTTCCTTATTCAGGAATCATGGACTGATATTCACAGTACTGTTGCTATTTGTTCTCAGGAGGCTTCACTAGTTGTACTGTTACCTCTCAAAAATAAGAAAAAGTAAACTTTTTTTCTTATTATTGCTAAAAATTTCTGTTGTGGAACTTGTCCCTTTCTTTGATGGAAAAGTAGCTTGATTGCAAGTCACAGTTAAACTTAAAGTGTCTATTGATTAAATTTAAAGGCAAAACTACCATTTCAAAAAGAGAAATATTGCTTAATAGTAAAATATCTCCAAAGATAAATGAATTTAAAGGTAAAGTTCAAAAGATTTCTTCTTTCTACGCTTTTATTTTAATCTCTTAGTCATTATTAACTGAATTGTCACAAGTAATTTAAAAATACAGCCTTTATTCTTCTTTTAAAAAATCTTTGGGAGTAAAAGTGATAAATGTACTTTTGAAAGGGCATCTTCTGCTTTATTTGCATCATTTTTATAGAGGTGGTCAATGAATTCTACCTAAGTGGTATCCTTAATATTTTGTAATCGTAAGCTTACCAAGACTTTTTAAGAGCGTTTTCTTAATAGCTTCTGGAGTGTTTTGCAAATTATTGCTGGAATGGGACTTTTTACAATGGCATGTATTGATAGCACAGGGAGTAATGGTTTAAACTAAGAGTTCATTTAGATTAGATATAGAGAAGATTTTTTTTTTTAATGAGAGTGTTAAAATAGAAAGGAAGAAATTAGTTAGTATTAGCAAAAAAAAAGAAATTCAATCAAATTTCCATATGAAATCCCAGCCTAAAAACAATAACATCAAATTAAATTTTGTAGAATACGTAATCAAATTAAGGGTAATATTCAGAGTGCTATAATTTTTTAAGTCAATTATTAGGCATCCAAGACTTCTAGACATAAATGTAAACAGAAAAATGTGTATAGGAAAGCCCTAAGGTGGAAACTGTGAGATACCAGTATGAAATTAACAGTGTCCTGTATGACATCTGAATAGGGCAAAGGAATCAATCAAGAGCTCTACAGATAATAAAGTATTCTGAAAAACTGTGAATGTTCTTCACAAAAAAAGGTCTCACTTTGTTGAAGCGTGCAGGACCAACATGCCTTTTTATTTACAATGTTCTAAGTTTTCATTCTCAACAATCATCCATAAGTGATGGTAGATTTTAGTTAGAAGCAACTGATTAAAAAAATAACATGATGACAAACAGGTGCTTGTTATGTAAAATTGACTATTCTGGCTGTTTTACTCAAAGTCCTCAGAGCCTCCAGAATGGTGTCAGGGCCAGTGATAGTAGGTAGGAATCAAAGTTGGTCAATAGCTTTCCACATTCCTAAATCCTTTCTGGTCCTGTCAGGAAGGGTCTGTATCATGAAAGTTAGACCTTTGGGAGAACAGGTCATTAAATGCAAATCAGTATATACATAAATTAACGCTCTAAGACCAAAACATTTATTTAAGAAAGACAAATTGTCACATATGATTTTGGTCTTATGCTGTGTTGTACAATCATCATACTGTTGCATGTATCTGAAATACCATGGAATTGAACATATTCTCAACCCAAACCAGGCTTCTGATGTGAGTTTTTCTTTAATAAAAACGTCCTGCTAAAAATAGTATTTAATACGATGAAGTTTTGATAAAAACTACAGTTGTATGATTTAGCAGCCCGTTCTACTACATTGATATTTGCAGCTCTAATTTGTGGATTTCTTGGTACATAAATACAAGTATTTCTGAACAAGATAATCTACATACCATGGAAAGATGTAAGATAGAAAAATCAAACATCAGGGCTAGATTCAGTTTGTGTACATAGTGGATTTGGTTTATGAATTTCAACTGTACATTTCCCAAACTTGATTTATTCAGCTTCTTTTTAAATTGACTCCTTGATCTGTATTATTAAAAGAGAGATGAAGTTCTGCATATTGTCTACCTCAGCAGTGACTTTGGCAAATACCGTGTTCCTGTAATTTTTCTCTGAAGAGTACAAGTTGTGTGCATGTGTTCATGCCATAAAGATCAACTTAGTGAATTAATAGTTTTGAACATCAATATATGTATCTAAAATATCTTTTTTTTTCTTTTTTTTTACATCTCCAAACATTTCTTTCACAGCTTTTGGTCAGAGGCATATTTTGCATTCTAGTCCCATGATCTTCCCCCTTCCCCAAACCCTAAAAATGTTAATCTCTTCACAAAGTTTATGTGTGCAATTATGAAAATGAAAATAAAAATTGTTTGATCAGTGATAATAACCTTCTTTTATCTCCAATAATTATGCATTGTAGTGATTGACTGTGGACATCCTGGAGTTCCTCCTAACGCGGTCCTGTCTGGGGATAAATATACTTTTGGTTCTACTGTTCATTATACCTGCACAGGTAGACGATCATTGCTAGGGCAGTCATCTCGCACATGTCAGTTAAATGGACACTGGAGTGGATCTCTTCCTCACTGCTCAGGTAATACATGTGAATTAATGACTATATCCTGAAGTTGTTTTAAATATATTGTGATTTTTTCAGAAAGCCATTTAAAAATCTGTAAAATCATGTATAAAACTGAATTACCGTCTCAGTAGATGTAAAAAAAGTAAAACCAAAATAAGCATAGAGAAGCAAGAAAATAATCTGGAAGAAGTAGACTTTCTTGGTGGCACTCAATATGAACAAGAAATTTCACGTTCAGTTGACTGTTAATGAAACCAATTTGTTTTGAAAATATTTTTTGTGTGATTTCTGGCAAGAGCGTTAATTTCCACAGTGAAATCTTGCAACATTGTCTCTTCAAGATGATGGGTTAATTTTCTTATTTTTTTTCCTCCTAACTTGCAAAATGTCTACTGGCTTGATGGCACCTCAGTATAACTTGATTGTGTAATACATCCATCTGTATAGTAAGGCCAGGTGGGCGCCATATATTTTCAGGACAGGCCACTCAGTTTTTGTGGTTTTGACCATCTAATCCTTGTAATAGTTTAGCCCTCACTGAAGTCAAGATATGTTTTCTGAAAAACTTTTTGCTTAGGAACATTGTGTTTCACAACTTCACTTTGTTTCACTTTAAGAGCAGCGATCAAGTGAAAAACAGAAATCCAAGTCACACACTAATTTGGGATTTTATTAAATCCCTTTTGTTATTGCAGACTATGTAAACAAATACTGTGATAAAGGTTAACCAGGTTATCAGTTTTAATTCTCAGTGAATACTGGTGGAAGTTCTTTTTTGTCCTGCTTATGTTTCATTATTTAATTGAAGAAATCAGAGGAGTTTTGAATCTTATTTAACTGGTATAATTCAGAGAACTTAGACTTGTAATGGCAGAAAATAAGAAGAAAATAAGTGACGTGTTTTTCTTGGGTTAGATCTATGCCAAAACTAGAAGTGAAAAACAACTGATATGCAAAACTGACTATGCTATACTAGTTTCACAATAAAAATCCAAGGTTCTTTACAGTATTAGTAAATAATAGAATCATAAAATGGTGGAAGTCAGAAGGACTAAAGCCAGGGTTACCCTGTTTATAACAGAGAGTTGGGTCAAAGCAAACACAGGTCCAACCAGTGTGGTCACTTCTACATTTCTCCTTTAGTACCTGTAAAATGGCAGCTTATATACATTTCTATATAGTTTACAAAATGGATAGCTCTTTCATTGGCACACAGCAGAGAGAAGAATGCAAACAGACATTGTTGAACTTACTTTTAAGGTAGCTAACGACTACTTACTAACAACTCTATACAGTGACCTTCAAAAACCCCAGTATCTTCCCAGACACCTTAACATCTAATTTCTAACTGCGCCACAACTTGGCTAAGTAATTTTAACTGCGTCAAAGGCTTGAAGGCCTCAGGTCAGGCCTCAGCTGGGGTAACTCCGGTCTGGGCAGCTCATTCCCAAGAAAATTCTGCTACAAAGGACCTTTACAAGTCATTTAGTCAAACCACTAGTTACAGCTAGGGACATCTTCCACTAGCATCATAGAATAGTTTGTGGTGGAAGGGACCTCCAAAGATCATCTGCTCCTCCCTTACTGCAATGAGAAGGGACCTATTCAACTAAATCAGGTTACTCACAGTCCTGTTCAACCTGACCTTGAACACTTCCAGGGGGGTTGCATCCACAGGGTCTCTGGGCAGTCTGTTTCAGTGACTCACTGCACACTTCATAAGAAATGTCTGCTTTATGCCCAATTTAAATTTAGCCTCTTTCAGTTTAAAATTGTCCCCTCTTCTCCTGTCACTACAGACCTTGATAAAAAGCCACTCTACATCTTTCTTCTGTATTTTATGTATTGAAAGGCCACAATAAGGTCTTCCCGAAGCCTTCCTTTCTTCAGGTCAAACAGCCCAAATTCTCTCAGCCTTTTTGCACAGCAGAGGTGTTCCAGCCCTCTGATCATATTTATTGACTTCCTCTGGATCTGCCCTTTCAGGTCTTTGTTCCTGTTGTATTGGAAACCTCAGAAGTGGATACAGTAGTCCAGGTGGAGGTCTCACATATTCAAAACCTTTTTTTTTTTTTTTTCTCCTACCCCCATCCCTTCAGTGTATTCAGTTATAAACTGATTCTCAGCTGCAGTTTCAGAATATGAAATTTTACAGCCCATGGCACAGAAATAATTAAAAATTAATATGAAATATTAAAATAGAGTTTCTTGGTCAAAGTATTATGTTAAAGTATTGCATTAATTTCTGAAGTGTTGGAAGAATTTTTCAGTATCTCAACGTTCTGCAAACTCTCAGGAACCTAGAATGTGACAAAACCTAGAAAAATGTACACCTTAAACTTTCTATTAATGAAGCAGAAGGAAATTTGCCATAACTAGAGCAAAGATCAAGTTCTTATAATTTGTAATTTTTAAAGGTATGCACTAGAAATCAAATGTAAAATATTCTTATTTAATAAATAATTATATATTCATGTATTTGCAAATTTTAACTATTTTAATAGAAAAGATTTTTACAGTTAGTATGAATCCATATTTGTCTGGGGGAAAAATCCTCTTTAGATAAAATCTAAGGCTACTTATTGTAGTTTTTCATAGTATTAATTAGAAAAAAAATCTAAATTTTGAATTGCAAAAATAATTTAAGAAATAGACAAAAATATCAAGTAACACAGCCCAAAAATGCACATAAAAATATCAAAGCAGCCCTACTAGAAATGGGGCTATTCTATAGTATTTCTCCTATTAAATTAAATAGATGTTGAAATATCTTGGAATATTATGAGTGAGGTACATGATTTTTTTTTCCTAATTATTGTTTTTCTACCTACACATAGGAAACTCCAATCATATCTAATTATTTTTTTTAATACATGAAGAAAAATTTCCTTGACATGGGAACATTTAAATGTTAATCATAATAAATCGAATTGTACAGAATACAAACTTATTTTCTTTACCTATACTGTACCAAACTATAATTCTTAGTAAAATTTTGAGATTTTGTTTTCAAAGCTTTTATCTGAAATGCTTTCTCATTATAAAATAATTTGCAGTTCATGACACAGAATTTCTATATTTTGCATCTAAAATATGTAAAATCATCAGCTTTCATTATTAGCCTTTAAATTGATTTCTTCATTTTAATGCATATTAAAGCTTTAAAATTTGCATGTTTGTTGGTATTATTTATAATATATAATATAGAATATTTAACTGAGAAAAGATACAGCATGCTTGTCCTTTTAGTATATGACAAAGAATTTAAAAAGAAAACGCTAGATCAGTGAACATAAGGGAACTAAATTTTGTATCATCCTTGTGACAGTTTCTTGTCACATGACATTGAGCTAGAAGGAATTGTCACATCCCATTGATATATACCGGCATTCAGAAACAGTTTTCAGTCATCATATGCATATCAGATGGAGGCAGAAATTTTTTGCAATGTAGAATTCCTCATATGTGCAACAAGGGCTGTAAATAGTCTAAATATCCTCCATTTCATCAAAATTAAATGTCAACTGAGATTTTGTTACACACGTGAGTTAAGGATGGCTCATTACTAACTGTAAAAATAATTTAGTTGAGTCTGCATGAGGTAATAGAAATATGTTTTCTTAGACTTCATCACAGTCTACTACTTCCTCATGAGGGGAAGAGGAGGGGCACACACTGATCTCTGTGGTGACAGTGACAGGACCCAAGGGAATGGCCTGAATTTGTGTCAGGGGAGATTTAGGTTGGATATTAGAAAAAGGTTCTTCACCCAGAGGGTGGCTGGGCACTGGGACAGCTCCCCAGGGAAGTGGTCAGAGCACCAGCCTGACAGAGCTCAAGAAGAGTTTGGACAATGCTCTTGGGCACATGGTGTGATTCTTGGGGATGGTGCTGTGCACGGCTGGGAGCTGGGCTCGATAATCCTTGTGGGTCACTTCCTACTCAGCTTATTTTGTGATGCTTTGATTCCATCATATCTGATGTAATTAGTCATTTAGAAAAATTATTTCTGTAACTTTCAATCAAAAGAGCTGGTGGTTAACCCTCCTAAAATAAAAGGTCTAATAATCCACACTAATAATTAGGCATTTGAAAAGAACAAATGATTTCACTTAGAAGAGGAATATGTGATTTCTTTTTGTCATAGCAAAAAACCTATTTTCATTTTTTCATCATGAAATTCTTTTAGACATAATGTTAAGTAACTTGCCAAAAAACGAGCTGTTATTGTGGAGACTTTACAAGTATAGAATAATGAGTAGGCTCTGTTCCAATTTCATCATAGTCTAACTAAATATTACTAGAAAATGTAAGATACAGATTCCCAAAACAACAAAAAAACACTCTTGATCTAGGATTTTTTTTTAATTTTCTCAAAAATATGAAGCATTTTTTTTTCAAACTAAAGGGTTGTTAAGTCACCTAAGTACTTTGGATATAAATTATTTTGAAAGATTATGGAATTTTTTTTTCTGTAATTTGGAACTCTTTGCAATTTCTTTTTAAGCAGGGCTGGCAATCTGCTTTACTGATCTGTGTCACATAATGAAATGGGTAAACAGAGAGCAGCCTAACTTCTCAGGTTGTGATTTTGAACCAGACAGCCAGCCCTTTTACTTACTTGAGTATATTTGTTATTTCTGAAATCGTTTAAATACATAGTCCATGTACTTCTTAGATATAAAGGAGTAAGCCAAGTGTTTGCTCATGCACCATAGTTTTCAAAGCAAAGTAAGCTGGTTCTGCTCTTCTTCCTTCACTCTTCAGTTCTGTACATATTTTTGTCAGTAAAGAGTTCTGTCCAACCCTTCACTCCCTTCAGCATTTTTTAGACATATACAGTGCCAACTAAGGCAGGAAAACACTTGTTTTTCTCTGCATATAAGACTCCAGGGTCCTAACTTCCTGTAGAACCCCCCTCTATAGTGAGTTTGTCACTTTTAGTCTTTTGCATATTTAGAGTTTGCAAATTTGTTTACTATTTCTATGGAAAATTTGCTCTTATTACTTCTATTTAACCTTAGCCAAACCCCAGAAAAGTATGGCTATTCTGCATAACAGATTATTTACAGAGTAGGATTAATTCTTTCAACTTGATTCTTGAAATACTTAATTTATATTTAAAATAGTGTAACTTACTACAAAGTAATTCAGATATTCTCTCAAAAATATCAATGTTTGACATATTTTTTGTCTAGAAAACTTTCATTTTATTTGCAAGATGTTAGAAAAAACATGGGCTATGGTGAAAAACCTGAACAGTGGAGCTCCAATAATTCTAGAATTCAACTCTTAAGTATTAAAACTCAGTAATACAATATACCTTCATCTCTTTTTGCATAGAAAACCATCTTAAAGTTCTCTAAAAAATTAAGTAGGTGATCCTAAGTAAATATTAAAAGATTCAAACAAATAAGCTGCTGCTCATGTAGTGTGTTACTTGTAACTTCCTAAAAGTTCTTACCATAGTTGAAGATTGAGATGTATAATCTTAGATATTACTCTTACGTTTTATTCTTATTATTATTACTGTGTTGATTATTCTAACATTTATATACATCAGATAGCATTTATTATTATTAATTTATTTTTATATAAATATGAACCTATTTACCATCAACCCTCTGTCTTAGAATTTTCTGAAACATTTATATCTGAGGGAGATTTTAGCTATCAGGCAGTTTTGAAATGATGTTTCAACATTTCTAGAATTCAGGAAAATGTTTCATGTCTAGTACACATTAGATTGTTGACTAGAACTTTTATTCAATGGTAAAACTGTCCCAACTCTAATGATACCATAAAACTAAGAAATATTTTATGAACACTAGTTGTACATGAACAAGAAAATTGTCTTTGCAATCAGGACCTTGGTTTTCCTCAGAATTCCTTATTTTAAAATGAAAAATTACCAAGGTTTTGTGCTTGTCTTTTTTTCCCCCTATTTTGATAATTCTGTTATCAAAATTTTATCATGGTATTAGGGGAATTTGAGAAAATTATAATTGTTTTTCTGTATTCCTATAAAACAAATACAAAAAATTAGTGGAGGATCAAGTAATTTTGCAATTATAGGGACTCACACCCACTGATACATATGAGAATTTAAAAAAAAATTATATATGTGTGTATATATATATATATACTTATAAATACATAGACACATGCATTATAAATGCAGAATCATAATAATACTTCACACTTATTCTAATCTTTGTGCTCTAAAATCTAGGTGATACAGCTGGTTCTTGTGGCGATCCAGGTATCCCAGGCCATGGGTCAAGAGAAGAAAACAATTTTAAAATTAAAAGCACCATACATTTCAGCTGTGATATTGGATATGTCCTCCACGGCTCAGAAGAAAGAACATGTTTGGCAAATGGAAGCTGGACAGGAAGACAACCTGAGTGCAAAGGTAAATCAAAGATCCACTCAATTTTTAATTTTTGTTTTTAATACTGTTGATGAGAAAACCAATTTTGCATTGCCAGCTTTGTGTTGTGAACAGGATGCAGTTTTTTTTGACTGACAGATTTTTCCATATAAGTTTTTTCACTATAGCAGTGACTTGGCATCAGGTGAAAAAATTTGAAACCAATTCCTGGCACCCATGAAACTGCATGTTTACAGGTTTTGAGGAAAAAAAAAAAAAGATAGATAAGCCTCTAGAACTCAATTTTTTGATGAATATTGTTTCACTTAAAAATCTCAGCATAACCTGACCTTTAATCACAACCATTATACACTGAAATTCAGACAAAATACCCCAGCTTTAGGTAAATGTCAGTGTCAGGATTTCTTTAGATTTATACATATATGTATAAATGGTTGACTTAAAATGTCATTTAATAATACTGTTGACATTATTGTTTTTCAATAGAAAACAAAATGCTGAAACAAGTTGATTTGTAAAAAATAATTCTGGAAATTTCAAGGTAGATGAATTACCATAAAAGAAAGGTATAACAGGGTATTTCTGAAGAATCACTTATTGCCTAAATTACCTTACTTCAGAATAGGAAATAATTCCCTACAGATTATTTTGCAAAACAAAGAGTCTTGAAAAGAAGAAAATAATTAGAGAACCTGTACTCTTATTTTCTACTTTATTGTCGTTGACTGTGTTATCTCTATGAAAGAGTAATTTTATTTTAAAAACTGGTTTCATAAACTGGTTTTGTAATAATTTTTCTGCTGAATTATTGTCAACTTTACGCTGCATTAAAAAATAGTATATATATGTGTGTTTGTGTATATATATATATATTTATATATATGTATGTTTTCATGCTGGTATCAAAAGGGATACGCTTTGCCCAACTGTACTATCTACTATTTTTCTTCGATATCATCTATTACAGAAATAAATCAGCTCTTATGCATTTTAAGATAGTTTTGATGATATTTCTTTCTTGAAAAATAAATAT
>VXBB01012041.1:0-56236 GCA_013399915.1 Illadopsis cleaveri
TGTCCTGGCACTGGGCTAATTACTGTGTGAGGAGTATAGAAGATTCTGGCTTTTCTTCCTTAAAAGTTCCAGGGGTGTAACTTAAAACTCTTTTCCTAATATGGAAACATCCACTGGGGTGTGGGAGTGCAATGCAGCACTTAGTGCTGATTAAAAGGAGGGGAGGGCATTTTTGATTTAGTGCTGATTAAGAGGAGGGGAGGGCGTTTTTGTTGGCCACTGCTGTGCTGATGTGTAATTGCTCTGTACATCCTGATAGCCAGCTCTGAAAGGACTGCTGGAGGGCAGCTGTGATGTGTTTCCAAAGACATGCAGTACCTCTCCATAAGTGACTGTGTTGTTGTAAACTCTCATCTCAGGGTACACGTTCTCCAAGTACCACTTAAAGCTCCGGCACTGCAGTCGCTGTCGCAGAGCAATTCTTTCAGAAACGTCTCCAAAGTCAACTCCGGGGTTCTGCAAAGCAGAAAAACGAATAAAGAAATCTCACTGCACTGGCTTTATGGTTGCTATCTTTACTGAAATCAAACTGAGAGTTCATTTGGTATACCAAGCTGTATTTCCCTATTTTGCTTCTTTTGTTGTAAGCAGCAGCTCATCAAACAGCTGCTGTTGAGTGCAGACAATAAATATTAATGAAAGCCAGTGGAAAAAGAAGAATAAAGAACAAGCAAAACCCCAAAATAAATCAAAATAATAAGAATACAATAAGAATGTTGTTACTTACAGGAGCTCTAAGTGTTTGCAATCAATCCTGAAGCCTTTGCTTTCAGATTCATTTAGAATTTAGGCAGTAATTCTGATCTAAAATATGGCAGCTTGGTTGTGCTTTACTCTAGTAAGAGATTCAAGTATTCAGTTATGTAAATGATGTCAGAACAGATCTGTTAAAACTTCAAAGCAAAGCTGCTCAAAAAGTCATTAAGCTCCACTAAGCATTCATATAGACCAGCATTCAGTTTTTACTAGAACTGGAGCTCATTTGCAGACTTGAGCCATAGAATGCAGTTAAACTCAAAACCTTCATAATTCTGCTTCAGAATTTAATTCACATTTAAATACAAATCCCATGAAAGACACAGGCTGGAAGATTCAAGTTAATATGAACAAAGTCAGCCATTTAAAACTGGTGGGTCCTGAGTTAGTGTCTGTTGATTTAAAGTGTTATAAATCATCCCAGTTCAACATTAAGACTGTAAGAGTTACCTCATCCAAAAACCTTTTCCGACACTATATTAATCAAATGGACTGAAACTGGGGAGTTTTGCATGAGATCTTTCTGAAGTGCCTTGTGCCTTTCCTCCAGAAGAATATCTCTACATTTTACAGATTGTTTTTAATGCTGGGTTACAAGACAGCAGCAAATCTTAACTCAGGGTTTACTAAGATCCCCAACAGATGCCTGGTTTTCAGGAGAGAATACAAGTGTAATACTGAACAGGTTTTCCTATTTGCCACATAAAGAGTTTGCTGTGCTCACTGCTGCTTGCTGATGCACGTTCTGTCAGGGGCCCTCAGTGCAGCATCCATTCAAATGAATGTTAATTTACGTAGTACTTGAGGCTGCGTGGAAGGAGAGCAATCCTCTGAGGCACTCAGTGCAATAAATCATTCCAAGTAAGATTCCTTTATCACTAAAATTGTCGAGGAATAGATCATTAGTGGGGACATAGCAAGCATTTGGTTAACTGAAATACTCTTGTGCTGACCTGCTGCTGAAGGTTACGGGAACATGATCTTGCAGGTGTGCCCAAGGCCATCTGCTGATCTAGATAAACATTATGCACATACTCTCAATAACCTGTGAGTTGTGAAAAAGATGGTGGGAGTTTTAAAAGAGTTAATTGGGATCGGTTTTGTGGTATGGGAAAACGCATGTGTTTTACCTGCCTCTTCCCTGCACTATTTAAAATGAGGCAACACAGTGCCCTTTCTGCAGTGCTGTTTCTACAGAGCACAAGAGCAGCAAATTGAGCAGCTATGAAAAAGCTGTGCTTACCCTGTGTGCCAGCTGCAGTCACCATGGGCAGGTTACAGTGTGATGGTACAAGAATGAGGTGTCCACAGGATTTAATTTGTGGACATGTTCTTTTTAACCAGCTGGCAAGGTTTCTAATTCCCCTGCAGAAGGTTTTTGTGATGGCTTATGTCAGTACAGTACCTCTGTCATCTGTATTGAACACTACAGTGAATAATGTCATGAACACTGACACCAGCTTCCTTTTCCTGAGAGCTAATAAGCTTATTTTTATGATGCACATTTTATCAATCAATCAATTTATTTTATGGAAAGGAAATTTTAATGTTCAGTACTTCTGCTGATTTTATGTCTTTTATTGTAGATGTGCCTGGGTTTTTTTAAAAGCTCTGCTGTATAGCTCAGTGCAGAAAACTGCATCAATAAGTAATCTCAGAGAGATTAAAAGAAATCATGTTTTGGTGTAAATGCTTATTTAAATATCATCTTTCCTCAGAATTCATTTGCACATGTCATCAAGCAAGCAAATTTACAGAGGTTAGTTTTTCATCTCCTAATTGAAAACTGACCATTTTAGCAGTGTATTTTATGAGTGCAGACAGGGCCAAAATGCCCATAAATCTTTAATGGACACTGCTTTCTCTTCTTCCTACCATCATAGAAATCTTGTGTGGAAAAGTGATGCAGTATTGCCTTTTGTTAAGGCAAAATAATTCTCTTCAATTCTCTCTTGTGCCAAAAGAAGTCACCAAAACCACATTTCGAAGACCTTGCACAATGTCCAATATTGAACAGCAGTGAGTGAATTCAGAGCTGTGAGAATATCTTACATATTCAGACATCACATGGACAAGGAGGAAACATTGCTCCTCCAGTTATGTGTATTTTAAAAACTGTAAGGGGGAAGAACAAAAATGAGGTTTCACATATTAACTAGGTACCGAAGCATGAATAGATGTTTAGGACAGACTAAATCTAATGAAGTCTATGACAAGACTCCCATGATTTTGATGAACTCCAGGTCATAACTGAATATTCCTAAAGACGCCGCTGGGTTTGCATATTTTCCTGTTCTGATAGGAATGTTCCTGTTTCTATTTGCTTCAGCTCTGGGCAAACCCCTGCTAAAAGGGTTAACTAAACCATCCTTACTTACAGATCAGTATATGTTACCCCTCAGCTGCTCTCCCTGTGCCCCTTCACATGAATAACTTGGATGCAAACACAGCCAAGGAATATAGCAACAGCCAGCTTCCACCTGGCTGGGATATAACATAAAACTCTTCTCTGCAAGAATTACGCTCAGTGCAGATGTAGCATGTAATATACTTACAGAACAAAGTGATAAACTGAACCTACAGTTTATCTAATATTTATATTACACAGGTTCCTAGAGGCCCCCACATGCCATCTACAATTCGTATGCGCTGTGAGAAGCAGAACAAGCCCATACTGCACCTCTCAGCCTGTGGACAATAAAGGTATTTAATGTGTGATTCTTTTATTGCATACTTTTTTTTTTTATGCTGTTGAGGTCTATTGAGTCTCATGATGAATGATGATATTTATTTATGGACATTTCTGTCGTCCCCACCGTTGTAGCATATGAACACCTCAGAGTTTAATGGCGCCCCAAATTAACGACTTCTGGGGGAGCACATAAACCTCTGGTTAAATGATAAATCTGTGTCACTGCATAAAACAGTCTGGACTGAGTGCACAACTAAACTTAGACCAAGGAATCAAGTTCTCATGGCAGAACTCCCCGTACTGAGCATGCACCAAAACACTTTCCCTAAGCTTAGCCCACTTTGTGCCGCTGTAGTAACACCCTTCACCTCCAAGAGCTAACGAGGAACAGCTTGGTGTTTCTGCCTCTGCTCAGGACAGAGTGTGGGCTGTACTTACTGCCATGGGGATGTTCCAGGCCATGTAAACGTGTGACTTGAAGTCGTCCATCCAGACCTCGGCGGCGCGCAGGGCGTTGCGCTTTGCATAGTAGTCGATGTCGTTGTTGTAGGGCTTCTTGGTGCGCTCGATGTGCGCCACGCGCGAGCAGGGCAGCACCTCCATGCTGCCCCCGCACTGCCACACCTGGGGGAGGCACAGAAAACACCCATGTGGCCTCTTTTTCCCCTTTAGAGGCAATACAGGTGCTTCTCTGCAGGTGCTGTGTGTAGGGAGTTGAGGGCTATGGAACAGGTCAAAAGGATCGCCCAATTTACCGCTTGCAGGGGAGTCTGAGGGGGATGCAGATGGCTGCATTAGGGACATAAGGTTAGAAGCCATAAAGAGAAAAGTCCTTCACCATAACATCACTGTTCTTGGGACCATCAGGTAGAGAACAAATTGTGAGGTGGTAACCTCTGCCATGGGTGCTATTTTAACCTAGTGTTTGTTACTGAAACTTCAACAAAAATCAGCTGTGTCATCTGGCTGTGTTTGACACATGAGTAGGGTACTGGAAAGGGCTCTAAGGTCACCCCAGAGCTTTCTCCTCTCCAGACTAAACATCTCCAACTCTCTCAGACTGTCTCCACTGGAGAGGTGCTCCAGCCCTCTCATCATCTTATCTCTCTACCCCTGAGCTGATGAAGAGGGCTAAAAGCGAACTGTATCACCCAGCCTGCCCAGACACCATGGAACTCACACTGTGCAATTTTCTCCCTGCTGATTATTTACTGTCTGAACTCCCTGGCAGGGGACAATGAGGACTTGTCTCTTTGCATCAGCAAGATCTGGAGTAATGCAGAGTGAGGGAGGTTTATGGATTCAGCTTCCTCAGGTTTGCACCTAGTAGTAGTGGAGTCTAGCTGAAGTAAATGAAAGGTATTAAAATATAAGCAATAATTCAGTACTTTCCAAGGTTGCCTTTTACTGAGAATAAAAACACATTTCCATACAAGATGCATTCCAGAACTATACTGGGGCAGTTCTCCACCTAACCTGCCTTCTCAAGGACAAAGATAAAGTGCTTGGGAAGTAGCAAATAAAATCTCCTCTGCCCTGCCTTTTCTTTTTTAATACTTTGTTCAGTACTATTTACTTGCTACTTTCCAAAGAGTTCTGTAGTAAATCACTGGCCACTGAAATTTACATTTGATAAATGGAATACACAGAAAAACACACTGCTTATAAATTTGGACTGACATGTGCAGAGGGTTTCCAGCACAAAGAGGAAGTGCTACAAAAAAAAAAAAAAAAAAAAAAAAAAAGAAAAGAATTAATTGATTTTCACAATCAGAAGGAGAAATGAGCAGTACACTTACATCTACTGTTACTTGCCCAACCCAGCTTGGAAGTCAACTATTTAATGCACAGCACATTTTTCTTTCTATTGATATGCCTAATGACCTTGTAACTCTTATTTATGTATTTTGGTACCAAGGGCAAGTACATTATCTGAGTGACAGATTTATTTCCTTTGAATGCCAGTGCTCACACAAACCTGAAAATGAAAAGGTACTAAACTGCAACATTAAAGAAAACAGTTTAGCTCATCTGTAAATTCAACACAAACAGTTATTTATCAGTGATAAATTCTCCACAGATGAAATCCACAGGGAACACAGACACCTGGCTTTGAAGCAAGCACAATAAAAAAAAGGCAGCGGCAGCCTCAGGACAGATAACTTTCACTCTGTCTGATCCTGGTGCTCAGCTCTCAGTATGGGTCTGGCTCTGGTGTGACTGCCCCATCCATAATCCCTTGGACTGCTTTCCACTGACAGTCACTTCTTCCCTTTCCCCTCAGCCCGATTTTGCTCTTTAAAGAGGCAACATCTGCTGAAGAGGAGGAAAGAAGGAAGGAAATACTCAAGGAAATTTTTCTTCCTTAGAAGATGCTGAAATTTACCCCAGATTTTCTGGGAATATGTAACTTTTAACACCAGCAGGGGATGTTTCCCTGGATAAGAATGATATTTCCAATCCCAAAGAAAGAGAACTGGAGCACAGGGGGCAAGGAGTCAGATTGTTGTGTATTACCAGGTGAACATCATCATGCCAGCATTTTTCCACACCCCAGACAAATCTCACAGCTGTTCACCTGTGGTCATTTCTTTCCAGGCCAAAGTCTCCTGTGTTACCTTATGAAGATTTAGGTGCTGTTCAGTGGAGCACAGACATGGCTCAGTATCCCCATACCCTTTCAGCACATGGCTAAGTACAGGGTGAAGATCTTGTCTCCTTCCCTTCCAGCCCAGTAATTACTTAAACTTACACTAAATGGAAGAGTTTCTGTAATATAATCAAATATGTGCATCCAAAACTGGGCAAGATCCCAGCAGTTGAGAGCCATCATGTGAGATTTGGATGAATACTCGAGACTTGTGCTCAGAGGAGGAGGATGGGATGTTCAGCAGCACCTTCTCCTCCCTGGACACAGAGTTGAAAGGCATGTGTGATGCAGAAAACCATTGCCTGTCTGTTTCTAACAAAGGGTAAAAGAATGACAAAACTTTTACTGTATGAGTCAGGTAAGAGAGAGGTGAGTCAGTGGTTGATCCTGGAAGTGGCTGATTCTCTCCATTTTCATTCTCAAAACTGTACTTAATGACCCATTTTAACAGTAGCAGACAACACATTTCTTTCCACATCAAACTATGAAATTATGCCAAGAAAATAATTACATGCCTCTGTAAAGCACTTATCAAGCAGGATCCTTAAAGTACCTTACTGAGGGAAGCAAACTATTTCTAACTGCGAACATAAAATGATGCCCAAGGCCCTCCAAAGTGACACATTTCAGGCAATCAGAGAAAGCTGCCTTCCATATCTATGGACTATCTTCTGGGATAACAACACATTTCCAGCCCAAGTTATTCCTCTCATATGCCAACGGTAAATGTGTGTCTCAAGGTTCATTTACTGAGCTGGTGGCAGTGTTACAGTCTCTGAGCTGCTCCCCACAAGGGTGCACATCGCTGAAAATCCCACTCCGCCTTCTATTCCCCCACAGAGAAACAAATCTCTTAGAGCAATTTTATTTTTTTTAAATTTTAGTTTCACAGCATGCACTCATCAAACCTGTAATGTGGGGCAACAGCCCAGGCTCCATGGAAGGCCAGGAGCAGCAGCAAAGCAAGGTGTGTTCTCCTTGACTTTGTGCAGCTGAGCAGCCCAGGCACTCAGCTTTGCCTCTGTGAGTATCACACTGTGCAACATTTTAAGACATGATCAAGTAATTCCAAGAGACACTCAATTTATTTGCTAATTGTAGCTAATTTCTAATTTCAGCGCTGCTCTTTAGGCTGCTATAAACAAAACTGATAGCAATTTAAATGTTACCATAGCCGTGTTACCTTAGCATTTTTACTGCTAATTATCTCAATCAACTTTTCTATAAACAGACATATTAAGTATTGAGAAGAACAAGTACCCCCATCAGGAGTAAATTACAAACTGAGTGATAATGTTTGTGGCTTGCACTGTAATGATTTACTGACACGAATTATCAGCTATTCCTGTACACCTGAGGTGTGGCTGTCCTACAGGAACATGTTTGTTTATGCAGCAGCGTGCTGGACATCACATTTTATGCATCAGAGAAAATCTGAGATGAGGCCGTGTCTTGTCTACCATGGCCTCAGCTGTGCAAAGTTCTCTGAAGGCAGGTTGGGTACATTATTTAGAAAGGCTAATAAGGTGCCAGGCTTTAATTCTTGTCAAACAAGAATAAATTTTCCAAGGAAATGCATTTTCCCAGGAGTGCTTTCTGATGAAGATCGAAACCATCTTTATCAAGATTTAAATAACTAGAGTTAAAAAGAGTTAAACCAGCCTGGCCACCACTAAGTAGGAAGTGGAGCTGGCCAGAGTGCTGGGCTAGTCAATTCCTAAATCTTGGCAACATACATAGAACATTGCTGATGTGGTCTCCTGCTCTGCAGGTGAGACCTGTTTCCAGCAGCATCATGTCCTGCAGAGTGAATGTCAGAGCTCAGAAATATCCTGGGATTTAATATTTGCCATTTTTAGCATTTTAAATATTATTGCTGGGATTTAATATTTGCCATTGGCAAGAGAGTGGCTGCAGCTCCCAAGAGGCTCTTGCTGATTATAAGGGAGGGCTGTTTCCTCTCCCTGGACTTGGTGCTCTGTAAGTTGAATATCACATTATTGTGTACACTGAAGTGACTGCACAGGGTTATTTAATTTGGTACAGATGATCTCACTAAAAGCAAAATCAATAGGAAAAAAATAAAAATGGCATCAGTATGAAGGAAGAGCTGGGGAGAGAGTTTTAACTTTGAAAACTTAGACTAGAAGTAAAGATCATGGTCCTTAAGAACTTTGTACCTTGCTGTGAATTTTGCAGTTTAAACACCCTGGTGCTCAGTGAGAGAGAAAAAAGAAAAGTCTCAGATTCTCTGTTACAACTCTCTTTTCCATCAAATAGACTTTTGATTTAAGCAGCTGGAGAGATGAGGTATCCCAGAATGTGTAACAGTGGAAAGGACACTTCAGTGTGAGGGGGATTTGCTTCCAAATATTTGCCTTTGCCTACACTTTTGTACCCTCTTTGTAGACACACCAGTTCCATCCATGCCTCTCAACATCACAAGTTTATAGATGCCAAAGCAACTCCAATGGAGTGTGATCCAGGCATTTGCAATGTGTTGGTCTTTTAAAACCTGACTTTTCAGGAGAGCTGGGGTTAGTCCAGCTTTTTTTTTTTTTTTTCTAATAATATAGAACATTGGGCAATCAACAAAATGTTCAGTACCCTGAGGCTTTGAGCCCATTTTTCATAGGTAGCAATCTCTTTGGGGGTGTCACTGCACAATGTGCATGGATGCTGCAGCAGCTTTGTGCTTTATCTGCTTCCACAAACTTGAGGACATTTCAGTGACCCTTTCCTGAAAGGGATAATCACACTCCGCATCTTCTGGCAGCAACAAAATGGAAGGAACCAGATTCAAAACACACGTGAGGCAGCAGAGTCCCTCATTTCTGATATAAGCAGCAGAGGATGTCACCTGGCACTGGTGCCATGGCCCTGCCAGAGGCAGCATTTCAGACATGGATGTTCTGCACACCCTGAAACAAAACCCTTGTGCTGGAACAGGGCTCTGATGTTTAATGGAGCAGTTCTGAGCTCCGCCTGAGCAGCACTTCACAGAAGTAGCCTTTTAGATTTCAAACTTTCCTTTCTGAGTGAAGGCAGCAGAAGAGATGGAGGAGTTTTTAAAGCAGCTCAGATGTGCCTGTTTTATGATATTCCAGCGTGGGAATTCTTAAAAGTCAGAGATCTCAGCCTTTCTTTGATTTTCAAGGCAAAGCCTACCAGAAACGGATGTCTTCTAGACGGCCTACACACACCTACAGCAGGACTGGGAAAGATTTTTCTATGATGAAAGAATTTCCACATGTTTCAGAAATTTTGTTGACCTAAATTTTCAAGAATAACATCAATTTTAAATGTTTTCACTAATTGAAACACAAACTCTTTGTTACCTCCACCTGTGTCCCCCACAAAGGTTTTTCTGAAACTGAGGAACTGATGATTTTCACAATATCTGCTTGGTGTTAAAAGCTTTTTTAATGTAAGATTACATACACATATAGTCTGAAAGGTCAGTTTAAACTGAAAACACAAATCTTTTTTTGTAAAAATAAAATAACACAATCTTTTGATGACATTAAAACCAGCATTTGTTGCCATTTAGAATTTTTGCCAAAGCACAGTGTTCAAAGGAAATATTTTTTGTTTACTTTATCAGTTGGATCTGACAGAGGGATCAAATTGTGGTTCCTTGAGGTGACCAAAGACTGATTTCTGACAAAATTTGCAATACCTGAAGGGCAGGAGGACAGGTAGTAAATTCACAACAGCAGGCAGCACTGAGCCCTCTTCAGCCCCTGTAACACCACGGTGTAAAATAGAATCCATGTGCACAGCAGGTACAGGAAAATTCCTTCTCTGGTGAAGTCAAACAGAAAGGTAACTCTTAATTCTTAAAAACCTGTTGTCGTTACATTCTCTCTCTCTCCAGTCAGCCATGAACCAACAAGGTCTAAATCAGAGGCAATTCTTCAAAGTATATTTGAAAGATGACAATAAAATCCTTTTCCATCTGAAACATGGGAGCTCTGTACTTATCCTCCAGTCCTTATGGGATGTGCCAACTCTTCTAGTGCCCACACTAGAAACAAAAAATTAACAGCAATATAGCACACTCAGTGTTCTTGCATCTCTGATATTGACAATTTATGTAGATCACTGAAAACTGATCTTTCAAGGTAATTTATAGCCTGACATTTTCTTGTTTTCCAATGCAGTTTTATGGATATTCTCTCCTGCATGTATTCTCAGAGCTGCCTAGAGAGTCATATTTAATCAGCTGTGCTAGATAAAGTGCTCTCTCTCTGTTTTTCACTTCACATAGGAAGCTGTTAGAGACTAGGGAGCTGTCATAATTAAACACATCATATGGAAAAATTAATCACATGGTCTCGTTTTGTTCATCAACTGCATTTTTATCATCATCTTTAAAGGCAGCTGTAATTATGGTTTAAAAACGTCCCAACTGTCATCTCTCAAAATAGCCTGTGCTAGTTCATGGAGCACTTAGAAAGCAAAAATCTCTCCATGTTGGGACAAACCAGCTTACATCAGAAAGACTTTTAGCTGCCAAAAAGAGACTTGAACAAAGGAAGAAATCACATCTCAAGATCCACAGATCTTTGTTTTGTTAGAGGTTTCAGGATAAACTTCTGACCTATGCTTTCAAATTACAGGACCCAAAAGGCTCCTTGGTTGAGTGATCCTGACACTGACTCAGTGACAATCCTTCCTTTTTGCTCTCAACTCCTGCTCAAAGCAGTTTGCAGATAATCTGCTCACAGCAGATGTAGAGGGAGTGTGACAAAACCTCAAACATGAAAGCTAATTCTGTTATTAGGAGTCTTCTTATCCTACCTGTGTCAATACCCATCCCTTATTCTTGCTGCCCTGGAAGGCTAGAAACACAGAGCAGTGTTTTTGGGCTAATCAATTATGGAGGGTTAAATTTCACCTGGGGCTTTCCTCATGTTTTTTTTTCCTGGCTCAAACACCAAGAACTTAATTTGAAGAGAGAAGCAGAGATATTGAGGATAGGGTAGATGTAGCCATATGTGTCTTTAAGATATGTTTGGCTCTCGTATTACTGCTTTATGATTATTATTTTTATCAATATTTCAGTTGTCCCAATGAGGAATATTTGGAAGCTTGCTGCTTTTCCCACTATTTTATACAATAGAGTTCAAGGGTGTGCTGCAAGATCCTCCTGCAGAGTCATTTAATCCGAATTTCATGGCAGACTCAAAATGATACCTCTTCTTTATAGAAAAGTAAAATAAGTTTTTCATTGACACTTGATTAGCCTTTAAAATTTGTTAGAATTTTTTTGGAGTTTGACCTTGCAGCTTGGATCCCTTGGGGTTTTCTGATATTTACAGATGAATTGCTTTCAGGAAAAAAAAAAGAAAAAAAAAGGCACTGGAACAATAACATTCTTGCAATGAGACACTCAACACATGCATGTTTTATATTTGTCTGGTGGCTCGTCAGTAGCAAATTTAAAGGCTGTCCTTCACATGTTTCTTAGAGGTTACGCAGAACCTTAAGCCAGTTAAGATCTCAGATGTGACAACAGTGAGAAGATAAAACCCTTCTGCTAACCCTCTTACAGAGGGAAATAGATAAGCATGAAGAAATTGAAACGTGTTCTAGAGAAACTCACACTCAGCAACTGCTATCTTGCTGTAAAGATAAACTTTGTGTGTAAAGAACTAGAGCTGATAAATTAATAGACTGGCTGCTATGCAAGGGAGGAGATAGGATTTAAAATGATATTAAAAATGCCCCAGATTCTTCAATCACTAATCCAACCTCCATAAACCTGTATTTTGCACAACTTTTACAAAGGGTAATGCACCTTTGAAAAGAGCACGTCTGGGGAAGAGGCAGATCTCCCTTCTGCAAGGAAAATTCCAGACTCCCTGAAATGCCTTGCTGGTGGGGGATGGAAGTTACAAAAACCCTTCAAGGCAAGAAGAGCAGCCTGACCCTGCACATGCAGGATGCCACACTGCTGGGCTTTACACATGGACTTCTAAAGGCAAAGAATAAAATATCCCAAGCTCTGAAAGGTGGTGATGGTTTAGGAATTCTTGTTTCCTGCTAGGGAAGTTCAGTCAGTGCAGTGATGCTGAACAAATTCCCCCACTCCAGTCTCCCTGACCTCACTGCTCATGGAGGGCAGCAGGGTCTGACAGGCAAGCATTGAGGAATGGGAGAAGGGAGAAAGGACAGCCAAAGAGCAAGGTTTTAATTTTCAAAGGCTTGTTTTTCTTAGCAAATTAATGGATGTTGGCACCTCAAAATGCTCCAGGAGATGTTAACAGCTCCTATCATGTAAATGACAGGCGTAGGAAAGAGACTGCTTTGAGGCAAACCCTCAAACTTCATAGACTAGAGATAATAACTCTGTTTTCTCTGAACTCTCTTCAAGTCTAAAAGAGGCTGCATATTTCTTCTGGTCTAGTACCATACATGTTGTGTTTTGCAAGCACAAATCATTTTTTCTCTAAAAAGTAAATGAAATCTGGTATCTCTAATGTAGTTTGTTAATTGTCCCAGGCAGATGCTTCTCATAACGTATTCTTTAGGAATGCATTTGATGAGAATAATTTTCTGCTTTCTTACAAATTTGCTCAACTTTTTCCCAAATCAATAGAATCACTGTCAGTAATTTCTGTAAATATGTCAGCACAGACACTGTTTGTGATATAACTGCTAAATTTCAACAAATTTGCCTTGGAAAAATACAATCTATATGGGATATATGAAATAGCATTAAAGACGAGCCTGTTATTCTTGTTCCTCACATCTCCTTCATGTGATTGCTTTAGGTTGTTTCTCCTCACTTATCCCAATAGACCACAAAGAAAATCTCCCTCTAAATTCAAACCCCAGCAAGGGATAAAGTCTTATGTACACTAAGCTTACATGAGAAAATCTGCAGCTGAGCTCCTGTAACATTTAAGTTCTTAGGAAAATACCCCTTTTTTGCCAGACAGTGCTTTATGAACCTGCACCAAAGCACCAGGCAATGCTGATGGCTTCTGGAGCACAAGAATAGGACACTCACAGCCACAGTCCAGTCCACAGAAAATGCTTCACATTAGATTAGCTGAGCACGGCAGCAATCTCCAAACCACATTTATTCTCTGTCAGATGCCCGGAGAAGATCAGCAAGAATACCTTAGGCCAGAGTAGGGATGCTTTGCTTGACATATAGGTGTTCACATGACCACAGAAATCTCTCGAAGAGCACTAAACTAACCCTCCAACAGCATCTCCCTTCAATTGTTACCTAAGCTAAGCCAGGGGGAAAATAAAAAATAAAAGTTGTTCAAGCTTTTTTTTCCACCAAAGTGAGTTCTCAACTTTCTTATGCAATACCAGTAGTTCACACTTTCAGCCTTTTGCTAAGGAAATAATACTTCCTATGTGCTCAGCCTTCAGTAAGGAGGCTGAAAAATGATAAAATGCTTCCTGACATTTTAGCTGAGACCACAGGGAGGAAGAATAAAGAGTGGAATTTATTGATGCTTCAATTAGAATAAAGTCATTCTTGAATGAGAAAATATTGAAACAGACTGACTAATGAAGTGATCACAAAGGGTCTTTTCAAAGGACCCTAAGTGGAGTCATCCTCATTTGTTTTCTCTTTCCACAGCAGACCCTTAAATGATCTTTGCATATTGTCTACACTAAATCCTGCAGGGTTGCTATTTCATTTTAAAGAAAAAAGCTTTTAGGCTGCAAGGGATTCATTCAGTGAGAGCTATTATGCTTATTGTGGCTTTGCTGCAGAGCCAAGGGATTTACTATATGCTCATTAGATCCTGCTTTGTTCCAAAACAATCTTTTACGATGCAAATTTCAGCATGCTGATCTACTTAGAATAGCACTTTGCAAAATAAAAAAAAAAAGGGAAAAAAGAAAAGAGATAAAAAAGGACTATTAAAGTAAAAGCTTCTTCCAAGGCAGGAACAGTACAAATTCAGATTAATTACTAATATTTTAGCCTATGAAAACATCTGGTGTCTCAGCTTAAATTCAGCTTTGAACATGGTTACAAGAAGTCCCAAGAACTCAGTGTTGGGGGCACAAAGAACTGCCATGGGGGGTTAGAGGCCACATTATGAAGCCACCACAGATGAGGCACATTTGTCACTTGGCTGCTTGGTGGCTGAAGCACAAAAGGTTTGGTTTGTCAAAGCCTTGGCATACAGGCAGCAGAGAAGCCTCACCAGCAGAGAAGTTCACTCAGCAGGACCCCTGAGGAGGATACACAAGATGGGAGCTGGGAGTTCTCCACAGCCCTGCTCCATAACGATTTCCATGCAGTGCTGACACCAAAAAAAAGGAAAGAAAGCGAGGCAAAAATAGGAAAAATGGCAGCAGTGAGGAAACCCACTGTCCTCATGCTGGATGCTTGGCATTCAGGGAGCTGTGGCAGTTTCCATCTCTTGTTAGTGCTCTTTAAATTCACCTACAGACATACTGAGGATGAGGGGGGCCCTCCTGTTTTTCAAAGCATTAATTCCACCTGCTCCTGCTCTGTGACCTTCCTGAAGGAGCGGTTGTATGAACACAGAACGATGAATATTATCATCCAGGAGATCTCCCCAATAGCTCATCCTTAATAGTTCTATAAATCTTGCTAAGTCTTAGTGCTTTAGGTGTACAGCAGAGATAATCCTGCTGTAAGGAATTGTGTGAACTCATCCCTCACATGCATAGAGCCCAGCCAGTCCAGTGATACCACATTAAAGCACTCTCTCCTGTTCCCTGAACAGAAAACTCAAACTGGAGCTAGAATTTACATTGAAAACTGATCTCTAGGAGGGAAATTAATAAAATATCTGAGGTGAGCAATAAGAAAAAGATCAGTTCACTAGCAGAAATACCAACAAATCATTAGTGTAATTCCAGGCAGCCCTTCCCACACTCCCATCCTAAATTAAATCAGCAAACTAAACACGCAATTTATACTTAAAAAACTCACAAATCATCACCTGCTTATAATGGACAAGTTCAGCTGGAGCACCTGCTCACTAAAACAACACATGATTACTGAATTCAGCTGATGTCCTGTTCCACACAGTAAGTGCCAAATCCTTAATAAACATCAGATGCAGATGTGTGTGAGCTTGGCTTTCACCAGGAATGCTTATTTACCTGGGATCACAAACCCATGATTAATATTCTCCTCCCAGGGCTATGGGAAAGTGTCAGAGGAGGTGCAATGCCCATAAAGGACTGGAAGGGGATACTTGAAACATGTCTGAAACTTGAAAAATGCCTCTGCCTACACTGCACTCTCACCCAGGCACCGCCAGCTTTGGAAGCTACCTGAGCTGCAAAAAGAACAAGAAAAAAATGCAAAAAAAGCCCCTCTGGTGAGAATGTTAAAACATGCTTTGACTTTACTTTTCTGACTATCAGAGAGCAGGTGTCTGGAATGGTTTTTGGATACCTCAGAGAAAACGCAAAACGGCAGAGAAAAGGAACTTTTAGAGAAGAAAGTGCCATTATGTCCTAGTGATTCACTCTGCTTAAATGCTTTATTGCTGCTATTAATGGTCAGATATTAACATTAATCATAGGCTGTGAAATGAGTGACAAACTAAGCTATTTTGTACATCACCTAAAGAGCTGGTAAGGGGATGCAATTTGGGTAAAACACAAAAGAAAAAGGCTGTTTGTGATTTTGATGGACAGCTCCCTAAAGAATCTCCAAATTCCAGAGCTGCAAAGTAGGCTGTCACATTTGTAGGTTTGTTGCCTCTCCAGGGAAATTTGAAGTGAGATGTATCACCAGACACTGCCTTCTACTGGTTCTTTTAATTCCATTCCTTCAAGACCAGTCACTCCCGTTTACAAAGATTTAGATTAGAGTTTGCTTCAGTTGACAAATCGTTTTGTTTGGTGGATTTTCTTTTTGGTTGTTTGTTGTATTGTGCAAGGAAACCAACAGAAGTTTATCAATGGTGACATATAAAAATCTTTGCTAGGCATGTTTTTATTCTTTAAGTCACCTAGGCCACATTCCATCTAGCATAAGGATGTGAAAACACATACACACATTTGGCAGTGTTTTTCCCAAGAGCAGAAAGTGTCTTCACAATTGAACCCTGCAAATATTAGCTTCAGCTTATTGGGAAGATAGTGTCCCATATTATAAAAGTGCTGCGCAAATAAGGGATGTTCTTTGTTTGCAAGAGATTTCTAGAAGTTAAATATATAGAGATATACAGATATGGTTTCAAACTGAACCAAAATTGTGCTTGACATTTCAAGGTGTTTGACAACTCAAAGTACGGAATGAGAGTTCATTTCAGATCCAGCAAAATATTTTGTTTCAACAACATCTGAAAATATCCTTTTTGAGGGTGTTATATAATGGCTTCTCCTTTCTCACCCATGCATTTAGATATACTTCCTTGCCAAATCTCTATTCTTTCTCAGATAAATTATTTGGCAAATTAATGTCCCATTATAGACAAGAAGATCATTAGCTGATTACAGAGAAGGCATTAACATTTACCTTTTGTCTTTTCACAGCTTCCCTAATTAAGTAATTCATCACCATTCTTCACTTGTATCAGCACAAAATTTACCTTAACAGCATGTCAGATGCGACCAGAAAAATCCTGCATTAGAATAAATACAGAGCATACATAGTGACCCACAGCATTTTATGTTCCCTGACAGTGCCTTTACTTTTACTTTAGAATATACACTTCAACTTCAGCTGGGCTAAAATAAATAAATAAAAACAATTCCTCTGTTACTCCAGTAATTTTTTTTGTCTCTGCAGAATGGCAGTAATCATTAAATGCTACTTTGCTTCATTAAAGTCTGAATTCGCAAGAACTGAGAGAGACAGTGCCACAGGGTTAAGTAATTCTTTCATCACATGGCTGATGTGTTTTACCCCTGCTGGGTCACAAGTGCTCTTCATTTACTGAGCTCCAGGTTGCATCCAGCTATTTATTTGTGGAGCCTTTGTTGTAAACATTCTGCCACAGAAATAATCAAGTCTTTCCTATTCAACCTAAATACAATTGTGTCCAAAAAAAAAAAAAAAGTTTTCTGGTAAAATGGAATGGATGCTAAAAAATAAACCCAACCAACAAAACAATTACAGGGGCTGCATTGCTTTGCCTATCATCTGTACGAAAATCTGAAAAAAATATGGCTTTAAATCATTTTTATGAAGGTACTTCTCTGGACTTGCAGTTAATTTAATTTTGCCCTGGAGCACGTTTGCTGTGAGTAACATGGAATACAAGCCACTTGTCTGTCCTCTTGTCTCTAAATAATCTCTTTCCATCTTCTCTCAGAGTCAGGCTGTCACAAGCAGCTAATACCTCTACAGAGATAAAATAAGACAAAAGCAATAACCACAGTCAAGGCCCCCAGGGATTTCTTCACCAGCTCTAACTACAGTGTCCACTCTATCAAAATCCTGCCTTGTTGCCCTGTGTCAACGTTTACATGCTCTGCTGCTTCTACCACTTGTGTTTTCAGAGGCATCCCAGCCTTATCTGCTCTCAGTTGATGGCAACAACTATTTCCTTTCCCCATTTCCCCTGTTTCTGTCACCTGCTGCCAACCAGCTCAGCTAACAGCTTCTGCTCTATGACTGAACTATGCTGAGCAATTCCATTTTTACATGAAGGATACTGTGTTTAAAGGAATAATTCAAGCACCCTGTGGCACAGCAGCAGAAAGGGCTTTGTGGCTTCTCGTGTCACCTTGCTCAGGCTAAACTGGAGGTTGGTTGGTTTCTTTTGGCTGGGCCAAGCAAAGACCTGATCCCAGAAGTGTTTGTGCCAGTCCTGGTTCATTCCCTCTGCCTTCCATACTCCCCCCATCCCTGCTGCTTGAGCTGGTTGTGCAAATGCTCCATAAGTTGGGTAAATTATATTGCAGGATGATATAGTCTAGTTTAAACAAATAATCAGATATTGCATAATTTTGAAAGATTTGGGAAGGCTAAGCAAGCAGATGATGTTTAAGCAAATGGTAATCTCTGTTTCAGAATAAAGAGGAGACAATATTTCTGGTAGCTTTGCTGGAAACAAAATGCCCAACTACAAATTATGTTGGAATGAACCTGTTAAAGGGTAAATTTCAATTTTTTTAAAAGAGGAGTACTGTGGCTGTTAATGTGGCAGCAGTTATGGAAATCTCAATTACATCCAGATGCATTTTGAAATACCAGGAGCATTTCATCCTCTGAAAGATGGACATGGACAGAAAGAAGTATTTCCTCCCATCTGTCATAGAAAATAAAATGAATATACAAAAATAGAATGTCTTATTCAAAGTCAAATCTGAACCTACAGCAGAGGCAGAAAAAACGAACTCAGGTTTCCCAATTTTTGGAAATCTTTGGCCAAAACATTATCCTAACACAGCCAGCTGTGGTGAGTCTCTGGGCTCTGCATGGAACAGGCTGAGAGCTGTTACTCATTAGCAGATCTCTGCGGGACTTCTAGCTAGAAAACATCAGTTCTGCTCAGTATTTCAAAATTAGTATTCAACCCAGTCTTTCTCACCTTTTTCATTTTGAAGAGAAATCCCCCTTGGTGCTCTGACAGGAGCCCAGGGCCCCAGGGAATACTCAGCCTTTCCCTGAGTTTCCAGGGTCCCTAGAGCTGCTCGTGGAGCATCCAAAGGGGCAGCCAGGCAGCACCAGACAGCTCTGCAGGTAAACCTGTCCCACGTCTGCACTTGTCAAGGTGCTCAAACTTGTGCAAACAGACCAAGGAAAACTCCTTGTCTTCCTCTGACAAATTAAGTGCATTTCACTGGTGTTCCTCCTAAATAGCAGAAATGTGGTTTTCAACCTCAAAAACGTTCAATAGAGTGAGATGTAAAAAGCCCAATCTATTTTCTGAGAGAAGTCCAAGAGACAGATTAATAAGCAGCTGCATTGGAAGAAATTCCTGGTTGTAGCCCTTTAATGTTGCAGAAGAGGACATAATGAAATCTCGTAATTGGTAGATCATGCTAGAGAAATTTGGACTTCAGAATAAATTGGAGCTTTTTTAAACAACAAAGATAATTGAACATTGAACAGCTTGCTGACCCACTGTGGCAAATTCTCTACTACTTTGAGGGTTTTTGCAGTCAGAGTAGGCATCTTCTAAAACCTACCAAAAAACTCAAAAAGAAATGATGGACCTCTCTGTGTAAGCTGCTGGGTCAGGATCCCTTTGTTAGCCAGTTTAATTAAAGAAGCCTGATGGAAGTTGGGGAATTTAACCTTGTACATCAAATTCACAGAGTATTACAGAGGAAGAAAATACCACAGCTCAAAAGAAAGTCCATCAACTGGCAAATTTTGCTTCTGTAATGTTTATAAATTATATAAAACTTTTATGTATTAAAAATTAAGCAGACAAGCTTCCTAGACTGGGCTAAATTCAGCCTAATGATCCTTTGATGTAGAATTAGAATTTCTTCAAACAATATTTCTTTCCTCAAATTTCTCACACTCCAATTACTGCAGTAACAGGGCAAAAGATACAGGTGGAGATTAACAACTCCTTCATGAGCTAAAAAATAATGAATGCACAGTGCATTAATTTCTGGTAATCCAAGATACAAAAGAACAACATCTTCATCTGATGTTGCTAAGGATGTGCAGGAAACCAAAAGTTATCAAGCAGAGCACACTTATGCACTTGTGAGTGGTCAAGTCATGGTTTTCTATTAATAAACTCAAGAGTAGGCAGCAGGTAACAGCTGTTACTGAACAGGACTAACCATGGCCAGGACTGAGCATGCTGTGTGACAGCCCCTCAGAAGGAAATGTTCTCTAAATGTCTTTCTTGAGTAGAAAGTAGAAATTATTTTGAAGCTGGCCCTTGGGACAGTTGGCATATGATGCTAGGTTAAAACAAAAGTAAAAAAAAAAGCTAGCAGCAGAGTTAGTGGGAAGAGGGCAGGTGAAAGGACGTGCTCCCAAACCTATGCTCTCTAAGCAGTAGAGCAAAGCCACCTCCCAGCCTGGCAGGGTGACTGCACAGGACCCCCAGTGACTCTGAGGTGTCTCTGCAGGGCAGTCCCAAGGCAGGTGTCAGGACTTTCCCTGTACCCCTGTGTGGATTATCTCAACCTGGACCTTCCAAACTGCTTTCCATTTTTAACCATGAGACTGCACTTTGCCTTTGTCTGCCAACATAAGGCAAACATGCAAAGAGAAATGTTTTATATCCCTTGAGATCATTAGGAAATCCCTTCCTGCCTTGGCCGCTGCTGCAGAATGGCCTCACTGAGGGCAGAAAAGCAATTTGCAATTGCCTGTAGTTCCAGATCCAGCCAAGCACTTCACTGCTTGCCTAACTGCACAGCTCTGTGTTATTCCATTGACTAGAGCAGGACCACTCACACAGTTAAAATTAAATGCCTGGTTAAGTGCCTTGTAGGTTTTTGGCTTGTTAACAATTCACCGCCAATACCTCAACCTGCTTAGGCTGTCGTTCCTTCTCACTGCAGTGCTCCCCTGGAGTAGAACAGCTCCTTTTAACTCCAAGCTGAACAAGTAAATGTGCTCCTGAAAACACCTCAGAGAAGATCTACTGAAGAACCTGCTATCTTTCCAACTTATGTAATCTTTTATAACAGATCTGTACATCACACTTATCTCATTAGCAGCCATGTCCTCAGGCAGTACATACAGTGTGGGTGGGTTTTCCTTTTTTTGATTTACCTAGGAAGTCTCGCTGTCTCTAATTTTCCATGAATCTCATGAATTGCCACTGAAACCTTTATGGCTACAGTAGCCTGGGATGTAATGTTCTAAACCAATTTTATACCCAATAAAACAATTTAATACCTAATAAACTTTATGAAGAAAGTGGCACATTTCTAAGTAGTGCCTCTTGCTAATGAAATCAAGCCAAAGATGCTTGAGGGAGAAAAGCTCCATGTCTGGGTAGCAGCCTTGGGTGTGTGCTGACACTTAGGACATCAGAGACCTCACAAACCACCTGGTACAATCTGATTGCCCAGTCAGATTTGGCAAAGCTGTGTCAATGGGTTCATCAGCGGAGAATTACTAATTGTTGTCACAACAGGCATAAATCCCTGAAGTGTTCTACTGCAGGTATGGAGTGAGAGTCAAAATGCACCAGTGGAGTCCAGGGAGGGGACAAGGAGAGCTCCTGTCACTGTCCCACTGGCAGGTTTGCTTTGGGTGAACTTCCCCAAGGCACAGACTTGGCTTCCTCTGAACAGCCTGGCTGGAAAAGGCACAGAAACAGCCTCTCACCTTTCTAGTTCAGCTAAAGCCTGAAAGTGCTGCTGTGTGAAAAATGAGAGTTGATCTTGCAAGAACTTTCTGGAGCAGTCACACGCTGACTACCAAAATTCTGGGAAGAGATGATTTTTGGGTTTCATTTAAATTGAGAATAGTGCATGTAACTTCAGGATGAAATTGGTATTCTTGAAAACAGAACTTCACATGGGAAGACAGTCTCATCATTTTGCTCCATAGAGCAGCATGTAACAGATCTAATCAAATAATTGTAATATGCTTCAGCTAGAAAGAAGGGTAAGGAAGAAAAACTGTGTGTAAAGGAAATGAGGATGGGTCACAATAGCAGCAATGACTTATGAGGGTTATTTCTTACATCTGAAAGCCCAATAACTTACAAGTACCCCAGCCATAAGTGAATTATATGAGCCTTTTGTGCAAGTAAAATTTTCCATTATGTACCTAGTCTGATGCACTGTAACAATTTGTCTCTTCTCACAAAATCATAAGGGATATTTCCCAGAGAACATCAAAAGCCACAGAGGGTAAAAAGCTTCCTCGCCTGAGAAAATGCCCTACCTTAATCATCAACACTGCTCTACACTGAAAGCTGCCTCAGTGCTCTCCTTTTGATGCTCTCTAGGAGGTGTGTCCTACAATGCATCATTGACATACAGTCTATATCCTCTGTTTCCTTCTCGTTTTTTCCTCTGGCACTAAAACTAAACTGTACTTTCAGTTTGGCTCTTGTCAGTTTGCACTGACTCAGTGACTGTGGTGAAGCTACTCTGCATCTATAGCAGCCTAAAGGCAGTAGCTGGCCCTAAGAACAGCTTTTGTAATCCTCTCCTGTTATCACAACTGGACCTGGAAATGCGCAGTGATTTCAGCATATTAAAAAAAAAAAAAAAGGGTCAACTGATAACAAAACTAGTGGCATATTTCTGCAGTTTGCCTTATGGATTTCTTGGAGTAGTTGGGATGTTGTGCTCAGTGATGTAGTGAGAGGCTTCATGTTTCTAAGCTTACCTTAAATAAAATGAACTTTTAAAATGAAATTTCTACACTATTTTTATCTTATGGAGAACCACTGCAGAGGGTGATCATGTGCTTTCAGGGAAATAGTACAGATAATAGACTTGAACTTCATTTCTCAGTTTCTCAGCTGACACTTCCAGGGTTTGAAGAAAAAGTCCTCAATGTAGAGAAGTAGGGACCTCTGAGTGACCCCATTCTGGACAGAAAACTGCTCCAGTTCTAACCTCTGACTGCTTCAAAGGCTAATGCAAAACAGTGGTCCATGTTATCTAAACCAAACTGGATAATGCCAGCCCTGGTTCTTCACTCCAACTCTGGATACTACAAGTTGAAGAAACCAATTTGTGGCACTGAGATACTCAGTCTTGGCTAAATATCAAAAGTCTGTGCCTTATACTATGGTAACAAAATTTGCACGTTCCCTCCTGTCCATATTCTGCTCCATCATCCATTTCTTCATTTGGAAAAGAAAAATGAAGAAACAGATGGGTGCACAGCCTTAAACACATGCACAGTTTTAAGCATTTTCCCTGGCCTGAGTGGGAAGTTAAAACTGTGTTCAAAAACCTCTATTATATTATATGGAATATTATATGGAATGGAATTAAATCTGCCCTGGGTGCTCTTGCATCTTTGCGAGACGGATCTCTGTAATCATCTTCCACTTAATCAAAACACAAGGCAGCAGAGCTGTGATTACACAATTTCAGATGACAAGTAACAGTCCTCATCGTTTGTTTTGATGAATTCTGAGTTCACTACGTAGATAACATGGTTAATTTGTTATTCAGATATGGCATTTAATCATTGAAGGACATTCTGAACCTCACCAGGAAAAAAAAACCCAAACAACTCAGGAACCAAAATAACAATAAGCAAGCAATATTTGATAAATGTGATATGTTTTGAACAATTTTGTTTAAAGTGTTAAGCTTAGAAAAAGTAGGCTAAGTTAGCAAAAAATGTACTAATCAATGAATGTAAATCCCACCCCAATCCTGCCTTGTTTCACTTCTCTGAAATTTCACATCTGCGAGTTGCTGCACTGGAGGCAGTGGGTTTTTTTTTTCCTTAAATTACAGTCGTTTTGTATTCTGAACAAATTCACTTGCTCAGCAAGAGAAATGACATTAAACTGCTGACAAAATGTACAAAGCAGAGCTGGTTTCAGATATTCATGCTTTAGACTGTGTCAAAAGCACTGCAAACATTAATATCAAACCATGACTACCTCTAATAGAAACTATGAAAGAAGCCAAAATAAAGTGTGTTTTCTAAAGCAGGAAGCTGAAAAAAAAACGTGTCGTGGCATGATAAAGAGACTGTGGAAAATTCAGGTACTGATTTCATGGGTATTAACTATGCATAATATACCTATGTAAGAAGCCAGCATAACCTTGTGGGTAGGGCATTTTTGTGAGCCTGAGAAGCAGAGCTGCCTGGAATCTTTGGTTCTGCCAAAAGCAGAGTTTTTAAATAAGACACCCCACACCTCAATGTTCTCCATGTAAAGGGCAGATAATAAAATTGCCTTCTGTTGAAAACACAGGAGAATCAGAAGCTGAAAAAAAGCAATTAAAAGACCCTGAGGTGTTTTGTTTTTAACAAAACAACATTGGAGTTTTAAAATACTGATGATTTGATCACACATATTTAGGCAGGACTTTCGGTGTTGACCTAGAATGAGGGTCCTCCAGATATCCCTGATTATTAGTGTACCTTGGTTGCCTATGGCAGACCTGGGGCTCCCCAAAGTCAGCAAATGCATCTCTTTTTAGCCACCTGCAGTTATTTCCCAATTTAGCAGCAGCAAGAAGATGCTGGCTGAGCAGGGTGACCCCCCTTTGTGCTACTCCTTCTTCAGCACACTGTGCAGCACGTCACTCCTCCCGTTAAGTGGATCACCACCAGGGGAAGGGCACACGCCATTAAATACAATTGTCCCCTAACTGAAGTGTCATCAGTGAAATGGTTACTACTCCCAGCAATTTGATCAAGACACATATCAGGACAAACCCGTACTTCATGCCTGCAATGGATGATATCTACACCAAGAATGAAGTAAATTGTTCAAGTCTTTGATCTTTAAGGGCAGCAATTTAAAGCATTTATACACAGTGGACATTTCAGTGTACAGCTTTCATCATTTTCAGCCATTTTCAGCCACAGAACAGGCCCTGTCCATGCAAAGTTTAGCATCAGGGTGATCCTCTGCTTTCTTTAGTGTTTCCCTAAGCAAAATTAAAAGTGGCATCAGGTACTGGGAGAGCAAAATTTGGCTCTCAAGTAGGTCCAGAAGAGGAAATTCAGTGAAGCTTGAAGGAGAAACTATTTAGTCTCCATTCCCTTTGCCTTTTTGCAACCCTGAAAAGAACCAAAGCATTTACACCCCAGCTGCCTGATGGTCCCGTGGGCAACCTTAGCACCTGGGGTAGGTTTGAGCATTCACAGTTTGCTCCAAGTTGTGTTAGTCTGGCCCATCTGTTGGTGTGGAAAATGTACCTGCAAGCGCTGGAAGTGCTCGGCTGTGCCATTAGCCAGGTGATTAGTGGCACTGGCACACTGTCAGGCAACTCTTGCACTCAGATAGAAAGAAACAAAATACATTTTCATCAGTTGAAATACAGAAACTGAACCTATAAACATAAAGCATCACCTTTGTGACAGCGAAAGAGGAGAAAAACTGACAGAAACATCATGGCTTTAAAATGATAAAAGCCCTTCTAAGAACCACGCACTGTATTTGCTGAATTGTCTGCAGCATCCTTTGTCAGTTAGGAAATTTTGAAGTGAGGATCTGAAGATGGAGTGTACACATGACACCAGTCTGGTTTTTGCTTTCTGAAAGCCTTACAGCGCTTTCAGCACAGGGACACGTCGCCGTGGCCATCCCATTTGTGCCAGACACGTTTTGGGCACTGACAGGCAGCAGCCAGGAACTCGTTGAGTGCAATTAGCAGGCACAAGAGTGACAGCATTGGACATCAGATCACACGTCAGGGCTGGCTGTTGAGGAGGGAACCAGCCTGCTCAAACCTCTGCCACAGGCACACCAGCACTTCCCACCGAGGTGCTTTCTTCTCTCATAACCACCATGGAACTGATGCTCCTACCAGCTGCTTTTCAAAACTCAGCTAAATATGCAATGGAATCAGGAGAACAAGATCTGATATTTCTGTTTACACTCTTTAAAAGCAGCCCTGGGCTGTAAAACTTTGCAGAAAACATCACTGATTTTTTTCAGCTGAATGATACAAGAAACAGATTTCACCCTTGCTGTAAAATGATGCTTAGTGATGTTACAACCATGTGGTTTAGGGACAAAAAAACCACTGAAGAAAGGCCTGTATGCTCCAAAACTTCCTACTTTTTCTATGTATGTCAACTAATAAAACACATTCTTTCTGTGGTTTCAGCTATTGAATACATGACTCTGTGCTGCTTTAATATGACTGTTTCCTTCCTCCACAGCAGTACTTTGGAAATCCAGTCTTGGACCCACAGACCTTTGTACCTGGAACTTAGAAACAAAGTTCCCATCAAATACGCTCTCTTTTCATGCAGTCACACATCTTGGCATTACAGGGTGACCTCACAATGCAAACAGAGACATAAATACCATGAGTGGGAATCCAGACTCTTAGCTCAGCCAAGTGCACAATAAAGATTCCACATAAGAATTTAAACAAAAAATTGTGGCTGAAAATCCAAGGAACAACCCAACTTTCTTATTGTTCTGATATAACCTGAAGGATGCTTCAAAAGAGAAGGGTGGCAAACTCCACAAGGAATGGCTGTAGCAATGTGGGCAAAGTATTTTGCTGCTTGCAAAAAATAAAATAAATGTTTTAAAGAAAATAGAGCAAGAAAAAGCTTTTTGGAGAAAACTGTCACAAACTTACAAGAGTTTTGCCTGGCTGAATTCAAAATACAGCCCTGCTCATCCTATATACTGAAAGACAATGTTACAAAAAAATCCAGCTTTTGTGAAATTCTTCAGAAGACAAATCTGATTGACTTGTTAGCAGTTCCTTACTGATCTGCTGTTCCAATAGCATAAGATATGAGAATCAAATATTAATAACTTTGTTTCTCAGGAATGCTTCTGTAATGTAAGGAGGTGTCTCTTGTGAACCTGTTGCTTAAAATGATTGTGATTTTTCGTCTTAGATGAGCTCTGAAAGCCAGCACCACCAAGTCAGAGGGGAGCAGCTTTTGCAACTCCTTCAAGCCATTCAGAAGAAACAAAGCAGAGGCAGCATTTGGTGATGTGAGTCACTGAAGAGCACAAGCTGTAATTGTTCTGCTTTTTAGGAGGTGCATTGGTTCACACCATCACTCCTGGCAGTACAGCATCACACGAGGGCATCATTGCACTGTAAACACACTGAAAGGAAACAGCCACTACCTCAAAGTACTCGCTGTCCTCTCAGACAAATGGAGAAAGCAGATGAAACAAAGGCAGGAACTCCCCTCAGCTCAGTTTTTATCTAAGGAAAGAGACAGCCATGGAGATGGTGCACCTATTTAATAGCACTTCCCAATCATTTCTTCCTCCCTCCCAGTCAGCTTCCCCTTCCTTACTGTTACTCATTTTCAGTGGAAGACCACGTTGGTTTGAGCAGCTCCCTGCTGCTTTCTCACGGATTTCTTAGTCGTGTCTTTGTGAAAATCAATGCTACAGCACTTTTCAAATGTCACTGTTAGGTTTGAGGCACTCATTTTTGCAGGCTAGGACAGACAGGACACCTCCCAGCTCACCTGCATTCATCTCCTCCAGCAAAACCCTTCAGCATGTGCTTAACTTTAACCAGGCAGTCAGTTCCTGGTGACATCAAGGGGACTTGCACAAGTGCTTCACTGATGGCAAAGCCTCAGAGATGCAGTAAAAGTCTGGGTCTGCCCAAATGCCTGGCTGGTTCATATCCCAAAGCTTCTCCAAGCTATTTAATGAAAAATCAACATAAACACAAACCACTGTGTTCTCCCATCCAGTAAATCAGGTTAGAAAATTTTAATATAAATTATTTGTTTTCTATTGTTATTTTTATATGGGAATCCTGTTATTACTACATGTGAATCATCAAACAGACTACAGGTGCTCTGACACATCACTTAAATTTTGGGAGTTTGTTTCCCTGTCAGTCATTAAAATGACATGGTGGTTACACATATATTGATACAAAATATGAAAATCACATAAACACAGGTATAATTTTAGGATATGGTTTATATACATATTTGGAATAGATATATACACACTCTTGGCATCCTTCCACTAAGTGTTTTTTCGTTTGAGGAAAAATGCCTGAGTGCTAAGGTCCAGATCAATCCAACTGAACAAACACCTCAGCAAAAGTAACACCACGAGTATGAAATTAAGTTTGAGGTGTGCTACAGTACTGTAAGCTCCCTGCAGAGAGGATCTGACAGAACTGCAGCCAAAGTGTTACCAGGGAAATTTTCAAGTGAAAATTCAATGGGATTTGGACATCCAGGTCATCAAACACCTTCTGGAAAATTTCACCCTTTTTATTGATCATTCCTCAAATCAGATGCACACCTAGCTTTATTAAAAAAAAAATAAATAAACAGAAACATGACAGCACATGTGCTTGGGAAGGGGGAGAGAAAGGAAAAGACACTAACCTGCAAGCCAAAATAGCATTTAATATTACAATTACTTTATTGCTTCCACTCCACTTGATTTTTTTGGGCTAGCAATCAAGTCAGAAGGATTTACATTATCAGAGGACCTGGCCCTCATTTTCCTTCTGAATTGTCTCTATTGGCTGCCCGTCAAAATAAATATGTCTTGGGCATTTGACAGGGCAAAGAGCCAAGATTGCAGGTTCATGGAATTTTTTTGTTTGTTTGTGATTTGTTAGTTAGTTTTCTTAAGCTTCTTTTGGAAAGGTTTAGTGGTATTTATCTACTGCAAGCAAGTGGGCAGGGCTTACAAGAGAAGCTTTGTTCAGCAGGCTTTGGTGTCGGGGAGGCTTGCTGTCTTATTTGAGTACCTCTCCTTTGTGTAAGGGATTTGTTATTTGTTTGTTGTCAAGATGCCTCTGGGCATTAGCCCCCACTTCTTACAAAGAGATTATTTTTCTATTATTTTTCATGCTGTTCCCCTTCAGCAGTTTCAGCTGCTGCAATACTCGAGGATGTTCCAACAGGCAGATGGATAATGCAGGGACACTGAAAGAATTTAACGTCGTGCCTTCAGATTTCCTTTCCTGACATCATTTTTGCTTTGAAGTGGCTTCTCAGTCCCCAGATACTGACTCCCCTTTCCTTGCCCTCTCTTAATTCCTGCTTGATCTCTACTTTAATACAATTTTTTAAGCGCTGCAGCTTTACTTGTGTCCACAAAGCCCCATACTACTATTACCAGGCCCTGCAAAATAAAGAAGGATCAAGAAGCCTACCCCTTCTGGCAAGGTTGATCCTGGAAAATGAAAAACCTCTTGGCATTTTGATGGAAGTCACAAGGACTTTATTTTCTCCAGGACAGCTAATTTTCTTGTTGAGCCACTTACCTGGGAACTGACCCATTTTCAGCCCCCAGGTCCAGTTCCTGTGCTGGATCACACAGCCCTTCACAAAACCCAGTGTGTCTGGTCTTTAAAATGGGAGAGAGAGGTCACTCTGGACAGGAGGCTTAATTTGGAAATAAAACGCCCAAATCAGCAACATGGGAGATGCTATTAGGGTAATCTCAAGGCAAGAGTGTGGGGAAGAGCAGGCAGACAGGGGAAAAATTAATATTACAAGGTCCTATTTCACATCTCAGCAGGCACAAGGTATGAACTTGACAGGTTTGTCCTCTGAGCAGCTGAAGGAGCGAATCCCATGCACAAAGCATGAGTTCCAATGGCATAAGGCATTTGCAAGCTGTCAAAAAACCCTCAGCACTAAATTCAAGCTGTTCTGATTCACTGGTACATGACTATAGAAATAGCGAGTCTGGCACCTTGCAGCTTCCTTCAGGATTGCAGCTCTAAAAGGACGATGTCTGGAAAAACATCAACAGCTTTCAGCTTGCTAAGGCAGAAACATTTCACACAAGACTTTTTAACACATTTGAGAAATAAATAAAATTTAAGTGCTACATGCCTCTGGATCCAGTACAGCTTCCTGGTTTATATCCTGAACTGGTGTGGACTGGCATCTCATTACCAATTTCAAGGAAACCAACTCATCTGTCAACTGAGAATTGGACCTAACCCCTTTATCACTGGCCATAACCAAGTTTTAGGACATATCTCAGAAGTTAAAGACAGTGCAATATCAGCAGGTTTACACAGGACAAATAAATAAAAGCCTAGAGGAAGTGATGGGTAATAACTTGCACAAAGGGGTAGTTGAGGTGCATGAAAAAGAAACATTAGATTGCTTCACAAAAATCAGACAGTAACACTGTTCAAAAAGAAAGTTATCTTGAGATACTGCACTAAATCTAGTGATGAATGTGCTGAAAACTCAATACTTAGCTTTGTGTCACCACTGTAAATCAGAGGCAGTTTTTCAAAACTCTGAATGTTGTTCTTTCTTAGTCCATCTTCAGCTCAGGGTTCTCAGCTCTAATGGCAAGAACAAAATTTATAGTCCAGAACTTTAAGTTGATTCTTATTCTAGATGGGAGCTTGTCTCCAAGAGGTTAGGCTCACATATTTCTTACTCTCACAGATACTTGAAAGCTTTTAAGGAAGTCAGAGATTGACAGAAAGCAGAACAAGATATAGCCTAGGACTTGGGTAAGAGACAAGAATCAAATTTTAAACTCTTTATAATCTCTGTCATGCAAATTCTTCTTTCTGGAAAGGTTCTCTTGTTCTTCACTACCAGACCAATATTTTAGAGTCCTCAGATATTAGTTTTCATGTCTAATATATATATATTTATCCATGAACAAAAGTCACTGAGCCCAGAGCTCTCCCACAAGCCCAACATGTGGCCCTAGCACAACAGAAACTCCACTTAAGGGCTCGGTGGTGCAGGACACAACATAAAAGTTTTCCTTTTGATCTGGATACTTTAGGGCTTTTCAACACAAAGATAATGAAGACTGGTTAATTGATAGATATCAAAGTGAATGTGTATAATTAAACAAGCATTGTGGGCTACTATGAAATCTCCAATTGAGATGGAAGTCTCTTTACATGGCAGATCTGGGTTGGGAATCTAAGGCAACTGCACACAGATGTTCCCTTCACACTTTGAATTGATTCACTCTTTCTGAATCAAATCAGCAAGACATTAGTTTCTTTGACATCTTCACTAAGAGGATGTGTCAAATTCTGAAAACACTTTGAAATTTGTCACAGACATGTAAGTGAGAGAAGCGATTCAGTCTTCAGTGTTGACATGAATAAGTAGTTTAGTGGCACCCTTTTGAAACACTGAAGTGAAACACTGAACAGTGAAACGCATTTATGTCGGCTGGAGGAGCAATCCAAAGCAATCTGAAACTGGAGTTGGTAAACACAGAGGCAACAGACAAGAAGGAAAACAACCTCACTGAGATGCTTGGAACAAAGGCATAGAAAAGCCTTTCACACTTTGTCAACCTACTGCACCTCACACAGCATTTTTTAAAAAAAAATAAAATTAAACCCCCATGACTATGCAAACATGAGTCAGCACTGCCCATGGCTGCCCAGATGTCCTGACAGCAGCTCACACACCTGACCAACCAACTGGGCTGGAGATGTTGCCCACAGCAGCTGCTTACAAGAAATGTGTCATGCATTACTGAAAATTTCACCTGCAAAGTAAGGTAACTTTAGGCTCTGATTTAGATCTCAGCACTGAAACCAAAGACATGGATCTGTTTAACAGGCTCATCAGCTGTACAACCATCTTCTCCCATTTGCACATGACAAGGAAATGTAAGACACTAGTGATAACCAGCGCTGTTCACATATCTGAATCATTAATTAGCCTTTTCCCCTTTGTGAAAAAAGAACAGAGCAGATGACACAGGACACGCTGAGAAAATCCATCTAATGACTTTAAGGATATCCCACACTGGTAGACTGAGCCCAATGTTTATATTACAGCCTGACATTGATATTTCAAGCAGCCTTTTCTAACTCACCCACTGCCTTTCTAACCCTCTCTGAACTGGCTGAGTTACAGCAACAAAGGCTGCCACTGTGTGGTCAGCTTTTTTAGTATTCAGGTAAACACAAAACACTTTGTTCTTTATTCCCTTGCCTCAAAGGGGAAACTGAGAAGCAAGTTGGTTTGTCTTGATCTAGTCATTACCTGAATGCAGGAACAAACTCAGGCTTAACGTGTGTTTCTCCAACACCAGCACATCCCACTCCACCATGGAATGAACAAACCCTAATGATCTGCACACAGAAGCAAAGATGAGATAGAAAGACAGGTAGGTGTGAATAAAGCAGAGAAGAGAGAAGGACTAAAAATAACCTGATTTTTTTTTTTTCTTCTGTATTATAGGGGTTATTGAAATGCACTTTTCAATAGAGAAAACACAAATTACAGAATGAATCAATGTTTGAAATCTGTCCCATTTCAGATGAGAAAAACAAATGCATATTTTAAATTACATTGATAATGTGTTCTTTCTTCTCATCAAATTGATTTGCACAGTATTAAATATCTAATTAAAATACAACCACTGAATAGTTTCTCTGGAGGACTGGGAATCAGGCAGGACAGGAGGGCAGAATTGAGGCTCAAACAGCTACAGCACCACAGCTTTGCTTCTGGCCTTAATCCCAAGCAGCTTTCACAGTGTGAATCACTGAGATATTCTGTCCATGCAGAGTACAGCTAAAATTTGCCCCTCTGTGATAATTTCTCTTCTGGTCCAAGCCCACGAGGCCAACAGACATAGTGCCATAAACAAATGTTCATGTGGCTCATTCTTGCCAGTTAATTAATAGTTCCTCTCAGAAACCATTTAGTAAATTATTTGGATGATGCATAGTGCTTTGAAGGCGTTTTGCAGTTACTAATAGCACCATTCTCCCTTCCTACTCCACAGCTGGTTTTATTAATAGAATCTTTTCATGGATGAGGGCTGATCTGCAAGAATATTCACTAAAATAACACCCAGAAATATGCTCCATCTAGGTTGTTCTGAATCCCTAACCTCTAAGAAGCACAGCTGTTTTAGGAAGCCATCAGTTTGCTGACTGAAGCTGAAGAGGAGGATTGCTTTCAGGAGTTCAGAGCCTGACATTCCTGTGTGAGAAGGTGCTTGCTGTGACTTTTCTAACTTTCCATAAGACACCAGAGTTCCTAACAAGGAAAAATTCACCTGCTCCATCCCTTATTGAACTCTACCAAGTCTAATGGGCTCTCCTGATTCATTTTCACTTAATTGGCTCTAAGATGCTACCTCATTATTAGTTCAGCTGCAGGCATTCACACCATCTTGGAAAGGTAAATTGGCCCTAAACCCAGAGAATTACTCTTTTAATTAGGTTGGATTGATCAGAAAGGCTACAAAGATCACCTGCATTAACTACAAATCAGCACATGTACCCTGCCTAGAGTCAGGGAGTGACAAATGACCAGAGAGGCCTTGTCTTGCAGCACCCAGCAGTGTGAGACCAAGCTAGGGGATGTTCCAGTAAGGCCATCCATCCAAGGGGCCACAGACTGCAATCAGGCTTAGCTGAAATTTGTTATTGTAATGAACTGAACCTTCTCAAAGTAGCAGATGCCAGGAGGGAAGGATGTTATATGGATTTCCAATACCAGCCAAACAGCCTCGATCTTGGAGCCAAAATTCTGTCACTCTGATGCTCCGTGGAGTGTCTTGTTTATGGACTTTCATTACTTACTCGGCTTTGTAAACCACTCATTCCAGAGCTCCCCGTGGTAGCAGCAACTTATCATCACTTGCCATCAGCTGTTGCACATTATGTACATTAGTAAAGTTCCCCACAGAAACGCAGAACAACAGGAGCAGTTTGGTTTGTTTTCCCCAGCAAGAAGAAAAATAAAATCAAGATTTCCACAGAAATAAGCTCCTGAATATATAAAAATTAATAACAAGGCACTAACTGTTTCTGTGCCAAATGAGAGAGTGGGTAATGAAAAGCTCTTCATTATGCTGGTGCCTGGCTAACCTAATACACATTCTGGGAGGGATTTTAAAAATTGCCTAGAGCTCCTGTTAGTGTCCTTTTCCAATGACAGCCATTTCACAATTGCTCAGGTGATCTTAAGGATTCTCTCTTTTTAGCACCCAACCTCTGCCATCAGACAGCTCTCACACAGAGCTGAAACACATAGTGGGGCATGCAGAAGACACTGCTGTTGGGATGGTGCCAAAATGTATTTTAAGAAGATTCCTGTTGCTTTATTAATTTCAAGTTCCATTGAAAAACAGTCCTTAGTTACAATACAGATACCCTTGCTTGCAAAAGCTCATAAAGCAATCTTGGTTGTATGCAAAACATCTGTACTCTGTGTGCTGTTATGGCTATAAATCTGTATTATGCTCCTCTGCACACCAGTATTTATCTTTGTTGTTTAGTGCACCCCTGCACGCTGGAGAATTCATTAGGAGAACGACACAGTCATGCAGCGTGGCTATAAATTAGTGTGCTGCTGCCTGCAGAAATGCTACTGATTTTGCATGGCACTCCCAGATTTGCATGTCTGCCAGTTAGCTTAACCATAATAGCATCATGTTTATCAAAAAATATCCTCAAGAGTTGAGCCTGCAGCCCAGCTAAAGGTACATTCTGGCAGAATGTGAAGCTTTCACAGAATGCCAGTGAGGAAAAAAGCCCCCAAACCAATCAGCTAAGTGGCTTAGATTTAACCAAGCATGGGAAAAAAAAAAGGAAATAAAAGGGCACTGCTACACCCAGGGGAAAGGAAGGAATCTCGTGCAGGACTGCTGGAAAAGAGTTAACCAGGAGATGGAAGACAGGAAAATCCAAGGAGGAACATCTGCTTGCAAGCCTTGGTTTGTGCTATCCATGGGCTGCAGCTGCCTTGGATTTCCACCTGTGACAGGGACACCCTGTCTGTTGTCACTCGGTACAAAAGCTGAGAGTTGGCTTTGGCTCGTTGGCAATCAATTATTGCAGGAGAGCCAATTGATCACATATCATGATTAGCCAGATAATTTGCTTCATATTTCCATTAACGAGCCCAACAGGCATGATTAATTGCCGCAGGGGGTAGAATTTCAGCATGGCTAGTGGGGAACTTGCTTTGTAAAACTGTGAATCCCATTACTGTTATAGGAAATTTAACAGCCAAATCCCCTGTGGATCACTTAGAAAAAATTACCCCTTAAGGTTAAAGGGGATTTCATTAATATTATTGCAGGATGCTCTGATTTAAAAATACTGTAAGTCTTTAGTGTCACACAGAAATATGCATCCCACTGTTTTTTGCATATCCCTCATTATTTTATCTATCACTTTACCCTTCTCAAATGGAATTTCAAAACACAGTTCAGCCTATTTAAATGTAAGGCACATTAAGGGTAAATTTTCTAAAAGTTATTCAAGGAGATTTATCTGCTAAATTCCTATTAATATTAATGGAATTGCCCAGCCACATTGCTAGACACTACTCTGAAAATGAACCCCAACAACAATTTATCAGTTTTCTTGGTTCTTGATGCTTACATACAGCAGAACTTACACCACCTTCCAGCCCAGATTTGGGCTGGCAATCTGGACACCACCTTGTCACAGCTAATGACATGCAATGCTTCATCTGGCACTAGTCTGAGATGTAGACAGAGTCTTATAAATGACTGTCTGGAGCCAACACATGGATGTCACTTGAACCTAGCTAAAGGATGCGTAGAAAAGTGTTAAGTTGTCACTCTAGCGTGCCTTACTGACTGTCAATCACTAAGAAACACCGGTGACAGAGTGCTCCTATTGTTGGGCAGTCAAGGTGACAGAGAGTTAAATTCCTCTGAAACACAAAGCTTATGTTCCCCAGAAGCCAAAGCCCATTAAGACAGACACCCAAAGGAGTCACCTCCTAAATACACAGGTAACAAAAGCATAACTGCAATCCTTAGACAGTGTGTCTCAGACTGATGACACCAATCCTTTGGATTGGATTTATCTGTTTGAATGTCAGCAGAGTTGCTGTGTGTGCATGGGCTCACTTGTTTAACCTCCACCATGACCATTCAGTGAAAACACAGCCTTGCGGGCAGGCAGCTGCCTGTGCACATCTATTTTTCAGGGTGTTCAAATCATGTGGCATTGAACACCCACAGGACCTGCTCCCTCAGACACCCTCCAGTAACATGTTATGGATGTAAACCAATAGAAATCCGCAGGTGAGTGCTTAAAAAAATAAATAGGTACTTTGATGGTTTGGCTCAAAGTGAGAGAAAAGACTGACTGGATCAAAATTTGTAAGCTGGCATAGTTAGTGCCAGCCAGAGCTTGATGCCACCACAGACAAGTTACTCAAAAAAACTCTGACTAGTTTGGGAATACTCATGCACATAACCTAAATAATATAAATTAATCAATGAAATCAACCTACTATATCAAGCAATTATTAGCATTAAAACCATACCTAAAATAATTTGGCTGCCCTGAATACAAAGAGGGATGCACCTAGCCCAAAAGCCCAGGATTTAATGATACATGGCACCGCAAGGATTTAAACTTTGTTTTCTGTTCCACTTCTACACTCTACGATTGTTTTTGCACCAAAACCATGTCCATATTATGCAATCTGCTCCTTGTGAAGTGTAGGACCTCAAGGTCTGTTTTCATCAAGGGGAGAAAGGCAGCACTGGATTCTCATTAGCATAATTCTGAGCTACTTTGTCCAACTACCTGAGGGGAGCGAGTGGATGAAAAGAAAGGCAGCATTAAAAAAACAAGCAGCCACACAGAGAAAGAGAGACCAAAGGAGCAGAAGAGACAATCAGGCAAGAGATACCAGAGGTATAAGGGATACAACAGACAAACTTCAGAACAGGATTTATTCTCGAGACCTTGAGGGTTTCAGAGACTTCTCCCTGTGCATCTGAGTCTGGCCCTCCTTTGACTCATTAATCAGATTCTATTTACATTCACCTCTGTGTTATTTCCTGAGGTCACTATTTCAAATTTTTCTTTCAAATGCATAACACCTCTAGAAGTTTTTACTCCACTATCTTTCTGCAATCAGAGGGGATGTCAAAAGAAAGCTCTATGATCAACGAAGGTTAATTTCTCTACAAAACATTAAGCCTCTTCTACTTTTCCTCTGAATTAATTCCTGCTCAAACTAAAACATTTCCTTTACATTTTCACTTCATGTCACAGACAGGACACCTGGTTAGTTGTTCTTGCAATTAAAAAGGCATCTATATTTTTCTACCCTGAGTAATAGGTTTTCCCCTTCTCATCTAGTCCGAGCTTCTCCTATTAAGCAAGAAACTCCTCAAGCTTCTAATGCTTCTCTTACTTTGAACATCCATTGTCAAAGACATTTATGAGCTTTCCTGGGAGTTGCTAAGGTACTTAAGAGGTCTGGTGTCCACAGCAGCACTGAGCTCATAAGTCACTGGCACAGCTAGAGGAGAATGTGGAACATTAAGGCCTGGTGGAGCTGAGCCAGGAAAGGCGGAGGGAGGGACAGGAGAGTGATGAAATAGAATGAGATACGTTGGCAAGAGCAGGAGACAGAAGGTGGAGAAAAAGTCTAAAGACTTGCCAGAAAGAAAGGATTTAAGACTGGGAGAAAAGCTGAAGCAAGGTGGGAAAATCGTATGAATTTTCAACACCCCCCTTGGACAGCTCAGGATGATTTGGTCCTGGCCATTCGTCTCACACACTGTAGTGGCTCATCCCCACAAAACACTTACTCTGTTGCCAGCTCCACGTGCAAAATGCAAAAGGTATCCAAACCTGCAAGACTGCCTTAGAGAGGATTTAATGAGTGCTGCTTGCATACCACACCTGCCTGCCAGGGCTGAAAACTGAGCAAAATCAAACATGTACCTCCCTCTGCATCTCATTTTCATGGTTGCCAAGCTGGTGCCTGTCACACAACCAGCATGGTTACATCTACACCTCCCTTAGCCCTGCTGTGGTTCTGTATGTTGAGACAGTACCAGGCAGAACTGACAGCAGATCTGTGTTTACCCCAGAGACTGTTGTGAAAGCACCTAGAGATAAATAGGGATGTGGCTGACAGTCAACCCTTCACATCTAGACTCTAGAAAAACAAGTCAGTGCCCCACAAGGTATGCAGAATGACAAAAATTTGTGTAAAGATCTAAAAAAGCCATCTTAATAAGTTGCTATATTTCCATGTAAAAAGTGCCTTTGACATTTGATATGACAGGAAATGTTGCTCCAGTAAGATGGACAACAGGGCTGTGCCTAATTAAAACAGGCAGAGCAAATGGAAAAGGAGAGAAAGCAAGTTACAGCACACTGGCACATCACTGCATCTTCCTGAAGAGATACTGAATAGGGATTAATGAGGAAAGAGAAAAATGAACCACATTTCCCTCAGCAATTATTTTTGCTGTGCCTCCAGCTGGAGACAACCAGGAGTAACCTGTACAAAGCACCTACAATGCTACTGAGCACAGAATGGCACCAGCCTTGGTCTAGATGCAGCTTTCCAAAATCACTTCCCACTTCTGCTGCAGCCCAGAGGACACCCCAGCACAACTCCAGAAGCAAAATACATTGACCCTCAAGTTAAAAAATGGCCTAGGGAGGAGATGGGAAGGAGGAGGCAAGGTAAAGCTGGGTTTAAAAGGGATGGGCCAGGTTCATTTCAAGCAGCTGGTTCTGCCACAGGCAGTTTCCAAACTGACTTGACCAAGACTCCACCTCTTCTCTCAGGAGGCTCCTGGCAAAGCTTGGTTTGACACAGAATCAGAGCCATGCCCCACTCTGCTGCCCTGCCCTCAGATCAGAAAAATAATGGATATTATGAGTGGAAACAGGGAAGCACTTTTGTAGGAATGTAAAAAATATCCTTAATAATCTCTGCAGCCTTTTTGACTGAAGATCATTCGACTCTTATGAGCAAATCCCTCCACATTTCATTTGGCATGTGTTCAAGAAGCCCCAGTTCTAGCAATACTAATGCTTCTCTCTTATCTATTTACTTCAACAGCTTTTTTTTTTCTACAATTCCTAATTCTGGCACAATACTTCTCTGGCCCTCAAAATATAATCTTCATTCTCCTCCCTATCGCTTTGTAAACATTTTTTTTTCCTCTAATACCAGTAATCAGAAAAGCACACATTTTGAGGCTTGGAGACACCTGCCTGCATTGGCTAATCTTCCCAGAGCTCCTCTATGATTCTCAAAATCCTTCTTGCTAAGCAATTTGCTTCTTCCCACTCAGCACCACGGCTGACCCTCCTTTCTGTCCTACACCCTATTTTCTCATCACTGTTCTTAACACCCTCCTTAGTCCTGTGGGTGCAGGATATCATCTATCCGGTGAATATCTTGTAATAGGAAATGCCCTTTCTCTTTCCCAGCCTTTTCTGTCTTGATCTCTGTCTACCCCAACTTATTTTTATATTAAAAAAGGCATTTCTATACAAGTAAAAACCCTTTTTAATAACTCCTTCCATTCTAACACTACACATGTATCGAAGATGTATCAGTTCATCAGAGCACCCAAGCATTTTAGCACATAAACAACAGATTTGTAATAGTCTCTTTTAGATTATACATATGCTCTTGATTATGTGTATTAAAGAAACAATTTAGGTACAAAAGTAGTGGCTGTATATTTATAGTTAAGACAATGGAGCTATGCAGAACATTCACAATGAAAATTTAAAATCCACTGAATTTAGACTCTGTTCTGCTTTCATTTTGTAAAATTGATTCCAGCAAACCTAAATTCCTCTCTTTAATTCTCTTGCTACAAAATACAGCACATCCATACCTTTCTGCTTTTGGAGAGAAAAATGCTTCAGCATTTGAATTGTGCATTTCAGATTAACTGTACTATGAAACTCAGTGTCTCGGCATAAATCCAAGCATTTCACAGAAGCCCTTTTGAGGAAGAATGGCCCAAAATGAGCACTAGTCCATGATCTCTACTTACAAATAAATATGTGTACACAGACTTATATACACAAACACACAGATGAGTTATCAAGATGGGGAGACAGAATGTGTGCATGATGCTGCAGAAGGAGGGCATGCTTAATTAAAGGATATCAGTAAAAGAACAAGTCCAAATGTCTGTGACAAGAAGTTTGGCTTTGTGTGATGTGTCTGATATTGGAGAGGATTACCATATTTGATTGTAGATTTAACAAAACTGAAAGTTCTTCGGTGAAGATACATAAAATAGGATCAAAACCCCCCACCCTATCCTCAAATTCTTTCCACATGCCCATTTAGTCAACAAAAGAGAAAAACCTCTTACTACAAATAAAATTAACTAGTGATTGGCATTGCTAGTATTTATGCATAAGAGGGAAATGAAGCATTCCAGTTACATTTCACAGGAAATCACAGAGAAAGAAAGTCTGTACTGTGTTATGTGAGTTTCTCTAAATTGGTTTCTAAGTAAAAAGACCCTGCAAGGGTCTGACGTGCAGAAGTCAGTTGAGGCTTGACAGTGTTCAGCACACTACAACAACATATCAAGAGCCACTACCAATGCCTTCTACTTCTGTTTTACTGTAGTTAGAGACCTGCTTGCTGTTTGTCCCCTCTTGGGACCCAGAATGCTTGAGCCCAGGTCCTTTTAACACCCCCTGAAAGGGCTGGGAGGGCAGTGGGTGGGATGGGCACCAGAGCTCTCTCACTTCACAAGGCACAGAAACCCAAACTCCTTCTGACAAAGGAAATCAATACAACAGTCGGAGACGTGCCCTGGCTTGGCTCAGAATCTCAAATGAACAAAAGGCCTCCTCCTGCCTGAAGATCACCCCCCGAGCACTGTATCAAAGCTCACCTCATTTAATGCAAGCATCTGCAGAGGGTATTTTCCCCTGCAGGCCTTCCACGTCCTTCTCTAACATTTACTGTTTGAGATCAGTAGTCTATACAATTTATCGCACCTGTCAAGGCTAATTTATTCATGCGATCTGGCAGTAATCAAAAAGACTGAGATCGATGTGCCAGCAAACCCTGACACTTGGACATATTTTAAAGTCCTATTTGACCTTGAACTGCAGCTAACTGGAGCTGAACTGTCAGCAGCTCTCTGGGGCTGGCGGGGTCTGGCAGATCGGCGCCTCTCGGCTAAAGGCACGATGTCAGGGCAGCAGACGCTGGGGCCAGGAGCAGGAAAGGCTGAGCCACAGACAGAGGGACAGGGGATACAGCACCATTCACAGCTCAGTGGTCACAGACACACCAGCCAGCCCAGCACATGCACCAGCGCAGCTGATGCCTTAAGATTTTAGTTTTATATTTTTCAAATCCTGTACTGCATCAGTGCCTAGCTCCAAACTTGATGTCAAGTGTAGTTAATTGTCTTCAAGTTTTGGTAAGACAAAACAATCCCTCTGTGCCTGTGATCCAAGGACACCTTACAGCCTCAAAAGTATAAAAAAAAGTGAATTGGGGAAAGAGAAAACTGGGGGAATGTGACTGCATTACCTGAAGCTGTAATTGGAGGATTAATGCCTGATATGCAAATAAACCAAAATTATATCTGTCCGAAAAACTTGTGACCATCATCCATCCTGGGTGTAGCCTCTGCAAGGCTTTTGCTGCCCAGGGTGTAGCTATTGAAGGCCTTTGATATATACCCACTTTATCCTCTTAACTCTGTCTAGCCTCTGTTCTAGGAGCCATTCCAAGGCATCACAGCTTGCAACTGCACATTCCTGCTGTACAAGTGTTTGGGAGTCAAAGGATTTCTTGACAAGGGGTAAGAAGGGTGAGGGAAGGGAGTGGAGAAGGAACATGATGTGTGTGTGCACAGGCAGGATACTCCACGCTGTCCTGAGCACACTGCTGCCAGACTGGCCCCAAGGGCTGTTCTTGGCAAGTGGAGGGGAGGCAGAGACAGAAAATGACACCACCTCCCCTCCCTGGGGGACCAGGGACAGTGGTGGTGACCTGGCACAGAAAATATATCAGAAACTCTGCAAGGCACCAGGAACCTGCCAGCACAACGTGGTGACACCAGCTGGAAACAGGAATAGGAAAAACAGATCTCAAGTAATTTGCTTTGGATTTGCTCTTGCACTCCTACTCAGACCCAGCAATTAGGACTCACTCATTCCTTCTGAAGCCCATCACCCTTGTCTTTTCTTCACCCAATCAGGCCCTAAAGGAACACAGGAATTTGAAGTGCAGCTCTTACAATGTATGCAGGTGCTGTAACCTCCTAAGTAATCATTTCAGTAATCATTTCAGTGGCCCCTCTCGGACTAATCAGTACAGAAATACAATAAAATTTGTTTTAAATATTTTCAGCCTGGCCTTGCCATCAGATGACTCTCAGACATCCCATAGATGCTCCATCTTTGGAGCCTTCTGCCTCAGTTTCCCTTGGTTTAATGAAACCAAACTCATTAATCTGCTTCCTTGGAGCATGCCAAGAGTTACAGTCAGGACCTGCTCTGAGGTTATTGAATCACTTGCTTTTCTTCTGATAGGAAGATATTTGTGCAAAATATATTCTCTCAGAGACACAGAGAAAATCTAAGTGGTATTTTAGGTAGAAATATCAAGCCACAGTTTTACTAAAACACGTGAATAAATTATTTTATCACAGTCAAAACACTTGACTATGTGATATGCAGTTGCACCCAAAACAGATTTTGCAAATATATTTTGTTGCTTCACTGGGTTCTCCTTGGCTGCATCTCTCATGCTATAAATTCTGTATGTCATATTGAATATGATTTTTCAGTGAGATCTGCTTTTTCTAAGCCTAGAATACAAATAGAAATGACAGTTATGTCATTTTGTGTTTGTTTTCTCTCTCTTTTAAATAGCTAACACCTTTCCATTAGGTTGAAAGAAAGCTACCAATGGAAAGCAATTGGCATTTTGACCAATGCTTTTGTGCACATTAAATATATGTCTAACACTGCCATGAAATCTAATCTGATGTTCATGGAAGAGAAGCAATGACATATAAAGATGCAGAGGGAATTTATCTATGTGAATCTAGACTGGCTGCAGCATGCAAGCAGTGAAACCACACACAGAGCTGTGGTACAATAAACATGCTAACAAAACATTTCGGCCAACCTATTTCCCTGCTTTTCCTGTGTAGAAAACAAAATTTAAGAGTGTAACGAAATTTTGTGGCCATGAGTATTTTAATGAAGTTTTTTTTCTGTCTGTGCTTAGCCAGACAAGGATCTGGTTCCCTGTTCTGGCCCCTCTAAGAGGAAGTGCCAGGTCTCACTCCTCTGGGAGCCTGAGGGAGAAGCACCAACTGCACCTCTCACTGCTGGCTAATCTGCTACTGCCTTCTACAGAAAATGTTCTTTCAGGCACAGTGTTAAGCTGCCTTTTTTCCATGTGTTACACACAATGCAGATGATGATAAATTTGGCACCAAGGAGTGGACCTTTATCCAACAACACAGCTACATGCATTATTCCTTCCCTGCTCCTCAGCTCAGAGGTACCTGTCACACAGGTCAGCTCAACATGCTCTGCCTTATTCAGGTGACACTAGTGCAAGGATAATTATTAGTCTGTTAGAGATTTCTTTACCAGACTGAAAAAGGTACAGCTAAAAAATGTCATGTTACCTCGCAAAGTCTCCCAGGCAGAATTAAAACAAAGTCAAGCAACTCTAGGCCCCACAACCCTTAACCCTCCAAACCTACAACTCTCCAAGATCAGCTCTGTTGCCCTCATGCTCCCATGACAAAAAGCCTTCCACTTGCCAGTGTGGATGACTTATATGTTTAACATCATAAATAATGGTGAACCAGAACAGTCCTGCAAGGGTAACACCTCAGCTGTACATTTCAACATCTACAACCCCACCTCCAGGCCTGCACTCAAGCCTGGAGAAGATTGACAACTCAGCCCTAAGGCTGAAAAGCACTTTCCCAAATGAGGTCATTTACCTGGAGGTACCTGGGGAAACCAACACAGCCACACAGGAGCCCTGGTCCCTGCCAAGGGAAGCACTTTGGGCTGTGACCCACACATCCACTGGCTGCTCCTCCAGAACTTACCCAGGCTGCTGGGCTGGGGATGATCACAGAGGACACTGCTCCAAGCCAAATCTTTGCTCCAACTGCAGAAATCTGGGCTGAAAAGACTCCTCCCATCTTAAGGGCCCTTTATATTTCCTAGAGATTCCTGATTAAACCTCTCATCCCCAAAAAACAAGAACCAACTGGGGAGCTACTCAAAAAGTCAATTAGGAAAGGGACATCCCCTCTCTCTGGGAACAGCTGGTATCCTGGATCACTTTCACATCTTGGTTTTTTGTGTAGAAAAAGGATGCTTCCCACAGAACTGGTTTTTCATTTTTTTTAAAGAGTTCTGGGAGAGATTCAAAATGGTTCCAGAAAAACTCAAAGAACTCTTTTCCCAGGTGTGCTGGGACCAAGCTACAGACTGACAGTTGGGCACCTCTGGGTACAAAACAGCCCAAGCCAGGCTTTCAGTAATCAGCATCAAAATTTGGAGTTCTACAGACCATTTGGATTTCTGGATGAGCTATTATTTTGCAACACAAAATATTTTGTATCAGAAAGTTTCTGAACAGATGTAGCTCATCTCTAGTGTTTGGTTCAGACTCATCATTAGGCAAGTGAAACCTATTTCAATTTCAACACAATTAACACACTCCTCTTGATTTTCCCCCTCTCTCTCACTCAGTTCACACTTGCCTCTAAAGAGGAACAAGTGTTAGATTTAGATCAAACCTGCAGGAAAGTGGCTGAGAGGGAAGTGGCAAAGACTAAGGAAGAATTTTCTTTCCTCAGTTCTTTTGCTGTTGATCTCTTTCTGAAATTTCCAGCCCTGTGCTTTGATAATGTCCTGCTACATGAAAGGGTTTGTAACATAAAATGTTACACTCGATGGAGCATGATGTGATATTGGAGCCAAGTGGCCAGATGCTCTTTCCTGAGCTATTTCAAATGCTCCCACTTTGGAGAGTGTTCTTAAGGGTACTCACAAGCTCCACTCCTGTAGTGCACTGGCAATTTCATGCTAGAGCACCACGGTGCTGTGTTCTGATGGAACCATTGTTTTTCATGCTAGGTTAAAGTTATCCTCAATTTAATAGAAAGAAAAATAACGAAGAAAATAAGAAAGAAAAGAGGACAGTATGGTTCAAAGAAATTGCAGACAGGTAGGGATTTGGGTTCTGTCCCCAAACCCAGGATCATACATCCCATTAAAAGTACAATTAAGATTATATTAATAATCTGATTTCTTAACGCTTGGCTCTACAAGCTTAGTATTCTTTTACCTTAGGAAATACCTATACAACTGCTAAATTAAACTGGAGATGGAAAAAGGGGACAGCTTTACTTACACACTTTATCTGGAGGGTGAGACCTGGGAGATTTATCACTGAGATCTTTGCAGCCTAAGCAGTGGGGAAACTTCCAATAACAGCAGATTACATCACTTACTGGGATTTTGCTTAGGCAGTGTAGAACTGCTCAGAAACGTTTTAATAGCATTTAACTTCATGCTGAAAATGCTGATTTATTGCACTTCAGTGTGAATAGGCTTGTCTAAGGACAGAGCACACCACTTTTTCAGATGTCAGCAGCTGTGGGGTTTTGTTAACATCACTTAAGTGATTAAATGTTTTTGAACTAAGAGGCTTTAAGGCTTTTAATTCAAAATGGAATTAATTTATACTAAAAATTACAGCTTGGGAAAGGCCAAAATAAAAATGAAGTGTTTTTGATTCCCCATAATAAGAGACTTTGATTAACCTCTATTTTTGTACAATTTTCACTTGTATTTTACCACAGCACGTGTGAAAAAATGCTAGAATTTTGAGTAACTCACCAGAACTGAGTTTCTATTTAGCTCTAAGACTAGGGACCTGGCCTCATGAATCACACAGAGCAAAAAGCATTGTCCAGAATTCAGAATTAAAGTTTGCTATACATAAACCTTGTGACATTTTTATTACAGCACACCAGTCTGGAATCTGCATTTAAAACACTGACTGCTCAAAGGAATCTAAATCTTTTTAGCTAAAGGTAATAAAATGAGGTCAAAAATTCACTACTCGACAATCTACCATTAGCATTTCTGCTCAGAAAAAATGTAGTTCATCTATTTTTAAAGAAAGCAAAGGCAGGGCATATAACACAAGTTTGGAAAGTATAATGATTTGGAAAGTATAATGATTTGGAAAGTATAATGATTTGCTTGTGTATGGAAGTCCACTAAGTAATGAGCTTCATTTCCTCATAGCGAGATTTCAGTGCATCTGCATCATGATTTTTTTTTTACAGTACACATAGTACTTGTGTAAGCCAGAGATGGGACTGTATTTCTGCTTACACAATCCATGGTTTCAGCTTGGACTCCATCACCAACTAAATCACAACAGCAGAGAGCACACGGGTCTGAGCTGGATCCTGGCTGGGGTCAGCTCTTCTCAATCCTGAGGAGTTCTGTGTTCCCAGAGACATTCCACTGACATAAAACTGGCCAAAGTTACCTGGGATACACCTGCTGATGCTGACACAGTGTTACTGAGAACAAAGCAGTCTGATGCTGGCCATAAAAGAAAAGGAGTTTTACTTGCAGTTGTCAATGTGGCAACATATTTTTTTTAATATAATTTGTTTGGATTCTTAATGGTGGAAGCAGTACTTAATTTCTGCAAAAGCATCCTTTAAAATAAATGCTTGATGTCTTCCCACCCACCATTACAGCTGATGGGCACAAAGTAAAAAGAACAGCAATTCATTCAGCTTATCACTGGAGCACCAGAGGAAGCGAGGGATCCTTAGTGCAATGATTAATGACTCACTATAAAAAGATGCATCATAAACTGCTTGTATTAGGTTAAATCATAAACTAGGCTTTTAATTTTTATATGATCCCTTTCTAAATAATTAAGTGTTTCTGTAGCTCCCACTAGGAATGGAACTCACACGACTTGCAAACCATACAGTTTCTTACAGGGTCAGAATTTGGGACCCTCACTCAAAGGGGTTCCTGTCTTCCTCCACATTCAAGCACTGCTTGAATTTCTCTTCCATCTCTCTGTTCTACAGGTCAGAGAGACTATTTGATGTTCAGGAGCAGCAAAGATGATCTACCCTGAATTTAGGGTGTCTTCTTCAGCCTGTGCTCATGAAAGGCAACTCACCCACAGAGGAGTCAGCCAAGACTGGATGCTGTAATTTCCTGTGTTTAGGTGCTAATAATAACTCCCATCAGCTTCAGCAGCTGGTTGGAGAACAGTGAGAGAACAGCACCATTTACCTTAACAGAATTCCCCTGATTTATCCAGCTTGTGGTGAAACTGCCACCTTAAAAAATACAGTACAAGGTGACAATCTATTGACAAGTGTCCATCTATTTCCTTATTGTCACAAGCCTTCAGATGTGTCCATCTCCCCTTTATTTCCCAGAACAGCTGGAGCTTTTTCTCAACCAAACCAGAATCTCTCTCTCGGCAGGCAGACACTGGTTCCAGTGTAAAGTCACTCCATCAGGAGAATGTTGCAGCTCTAACCACTGTGAAGTTTACACAAAAAATAACAGGAGTTTAAAAAAGAGCTCCAGAGCCCTAAATATTTTCAGTAGGTAGCCCCAGTCTATTTCTGCACTGCTTATTCATATTCATATTCAATACAGAAAATCACTCAGGTTAATTATTTAAATATTTCCATCTATGGAATTTAGAAAAGGGCAAAACTCTTCTGTGGAACACCCAAGATCATGATTTTTTAAATAAACAATGGATTTCATGGGAATTAGCTGGGTTATCAAACAGTATCCCCCCAAATCAGCTCATTAGTTTCACTGAGTTTCCCTATCTCACTTTATTAAAACAATTTAAACGAGGGTTCACTAGATGCAGTGTAATTTATTTCAGGCACTCCAAGCCTAATCCCTTTTTTCTAAGCAGTAACATGATAATAGTTTCCAAAAAAGTTAAAAAAGGATTATTGTTATAGCTATTTCAAATAGGGACTGTTTTCAGCCAAGCATGTGCCATCACTTTCCCTACATCTTATTATTTATTATTACATTAGCTTTTGTTCCTTACTTATTCATTCATTTATTCCTTCCTTTTTCTATCTCTCATTGCTTCACACAAGCAGTCACACATGGTCAAAGGCATCCCTCTGTGCACAAGGGGGGATGCACTAAATATCCCTGCATGGGTCACTGCACCAGGCCTTAGGAAAGAAGTGATTTTTTTGCAATTTACTTGGAGGTTCTGGAGTTAAAAAAAGCCAACTTGGTAAATTCACAGTGGTTTTATAAATAGCCTAGAGAGAAGGGAGAAGGTTCCTGTGCATTTTCACACTGTTAGTTTCTGACAGCTCTGAAAGACACACAGGAGGGGATCACACATAGGATTTGCAGATTAGGAGGCAGACACTTGTATATTACTTACCATGATGGATCCAGCTTGGAAACACAGAGTAACAGACCTGTGCCATGGACACACAGCTTATTTCACAATAAACTCATACTCTTGTACTTTGATAAAACCTTTTCCAAGCATTAGGATTAGCTTTTCTTATAGGGGAAAAAAAAAACCAAAACCAAAAAAACCCACAAAAAAATCCCAACTAAAATAAAACCCAAAGAAAGAGAGCTGTTTTCTAGATCCAAGATTTCTGCAGGCTTTAACAAGTCCCCTTTCCCTGAAACCCCTTCCTTGCTCACCTCAAATCCTTGTCTCTTCAAGCAAGTGCCATTTCATAATCCTATTAAAACCTTTGCCTGTGTTTACCAGGAGCCCTAATCATACTCAGCAAGTTCTCCTGGCCTAAGGAAGAGCAACAGCTTTCAGATTTCTTAGGAGGCTTATTCATCAACCACGCCACAGTTTTGCCAGAGTGTTCAATCTATTCTGGGAGCAGCCATGTGGAAAAAGTTTCAAACAGCTCAAAGCCCTGCACAATGATAAAGGAAAGCTCACACAATCCTGGTAATAGCCTGACCCTCTTAAGGAAAATTGGATGATTTGTGGTAGCAGTTTTTCTGTCCCCTACGTGAATTCTGCACCTTCAAGTATAAGCAGTGTATTCACACAGTCCCATTACAAACCCCATCCCTCCTGCAATGCTGGAATAACAAATACACACCCATATGTGAAAATAAACTCGTGCTGCAGTGACCTTCCTCCTCAGTCTAATGGTGTGAAGGAGTCTGTAGCCATTTTAGGGGAAAAAAAAAAAAAAAAAAAAGAGCCAGATAAAGAATGGACTAATTTGATGTTCAGCGTTTCACCATGAGCAGAATATATGCTTTAATGAGCACATTACATGCACCAGGGACATGTTACTGGGAAGCAGGGGATAGAGAGTAAAGGGAAAATAATTAAACAGTCAGCTTTATAATGAGGAAACTCTGTTCATGCAACATTAAGCGGCCTAATTTTCAAATGCTAAGCAAAGACATGTTCCTTGGGCTTCAGGAGGACTTGCTGGCAAGCACCACCTTGAAAACAAGGGCAAGGTATCACAGGTACCTCCTTTAGGTCCAGGCCACAGGGACTTATGCTGTTCCAAAGTCATCTGTCCACACTTCACACTGACCTGTCCAACAGGATTGAATACAGGACTGCACCCTGCAGCTCTTATTCTACAAGGAGGATCCTTAGAGTTGTAAAATACCCCAGCATTCATAATGTGTGTGTGATGAACATTACAACTGACTTCTACCAGTCTGGCCTTGGTTTTCTATAGGTATTACATCTGTTAGACCACAAATGTACAACCTCAGCTAAGGGCATTGAGCACATGGAGACTTAGAGTGGCTGTTTGCACAAGGAAAGCTACAGGGAAAGGGGAAAACCTTTCTCATTGGGTTCAGACACTGACAGGACGAACCAATAAAGCATATTCCTGACTGTTATCAGTTCTCTCAAGGCCTGGAAGGTCAGGAACATTCATTTACTGGCACTGTCACTTCTAGATAGAGTTGCAGCCTCAATTACTTCAGCATATCAGCCCATCAGTCAGACAGCAATTCTGCTGGGCCACAGGCTCCCCAGCACTCTTTGCACATGGACACTGCACAAGGTCTCTTTGCTACTCACTCTCATGCCCAATTCGATGTTTTCTCCTCCATAGACCTCCATGCCAGGGTCAAGAAGGCCAATCTCACCAAAATACTCTCTGTCCACCACAAAAGAGCATCCAATCATGGCTGGTGTCCTGCATGGAGAGATTAAAGCAAAAAATAAAGCCACTGATTAGCTATTACAGACCCCACCCCATAACAAATTTACACAGATTAAACAGTTCTTAGTCTTCAAGTTTACATTCTAAATTTACCTATCAATCACATGGCACTTCATGTATGCAAGAAGTTCCAATACTTCTCTATTTGGTGCTGTAATTTTTGAAGAGTTTCTGTTGCATCAATCTGTAGTTAGAAGTGGTCTCAAAGCTCTACAAAAACCACACAGGGTCCTGGGTACTCCTGGCTGGGCACTTCCATCCTCTTTTGATGCATATATTTATACACCAGGATCTTTGCATTTATAAATTCAAGTTATTTGGTAAAATGCATCTTCCTGATTATATTTCCCAGAGCCAAGCCTGGAAACAGATTTGCCTAAAAAAACTCTCCTGTACAGAGGATGAGACATATCCTATATACACCTTGATTTCACATCTTGTACCACTGAAAAGCATATCAGGCTAACAAGGAATAAATTTGGTCTAGGAACTAAAATAAACGAAGGACACAACCAAGATAAGGAAATTCAGTACCTCTGCAATGAAATAAGCTTTGGAGGGAATATTTCAGGTATATTTTTAAAGTTTTACCCATGATAAAAGAGGGAAGGAGATGGGGGGAAGAAACAACTTGCTTCATTTTCCCTTTCATGCATTTAAAGCTAAACACAGGCTTCATTGGATCAGAGCATCACTGCTTTGCACATCTGAGATGCTAGTTTGGGCTTAGACTCATTCTTTTTCCAGCCCTGCCTCCCCCACAAAAACCCTCTGGAGGCAGCTGCTTTACAGGAGTAAGGAGCTCCCATGAGGACGTCTCCTCCCTTCCTAATGAGGAATGGTACTGCCAGGCTTTGCAAACCACTCTCAGGTGCTGGAATCTCTCTCTCTGGGGGATGGATTTCTGCAGCTGTAGGCTCTGTCCATTAAAACATCGAGTTGTTAATTGAACGGGGGTGGGAAATACATTTTAGATGCAACTACATAATCATCACTCACAGACGAACGCCACTGAGGACTGTCTTTGCTACTCCCTCTCTCTCTTCTAGGGTTTATTTCTTCTCCATTATATATATTCAAGTATAGACTTCACAAGCCTTCACAGCTTTTTCAGAAAAAATAAATGTTTTCAGGAGTGAGCAACAATAGCAGAAAAGTGACAGAAGGAACCACATCCAGCTTTTATAATTTTATACTGGACTCCAGTGTCACACTGACATATATCGCAAACACTTTTCAAAAAACATGCTTGAAAAAAGCTCAAGGCCCTCACTTGGCATTAGAACTGGTCTTTTTTCCAGTATCTGAAATACTCCACTACATCCACCACTTCTAGTTCCGTGCAGCAGACTTATCTTGAAAGCTAGAAATGGCCACGTGAGCAAAAGCAGCTGTGCCAGCACCTCTTACCCACTGCTCACTGCCCAAGGGGCAGCACGTGAGAAGGTGAGTGCCCTCAGCACTTCACAGCTTCAGAGCACAACATATTAACCTGCTTTATGTAAAATAACCTTTTCCCTTAATCATGCACTCTCTGGTAAAACAGAGACACTTCTAGAAGGAGAAAACAGCAACCAGAAGTGTACTATTTTTCACCAACACCTCAAAGGTGTTGTGAAACTTAATTGATCTGTGGACTATTCTTTGACATAATGGAGGATGTTACAAGCATGAATTATAAACAGCAGCACTCAAAGGATAATGTGGGAAACACAGCAGAATGGGTTTTGCAGCTAAAAGCTTAAAATGCAGCCTAGAATTGTATTGATTCTGCATTGGAGAAAGACACAGCATAGTCACTTTGGGGGAATTACCTGATAACACTGCTGCAGCAAGGGAAGCATGAGAGAAACATTGGGTAATGTTCTGGGTAATGCCCTGGGAAAGGGGGGAAGCACAGAGAGGTTTCTGGTGGTGAATTCTCCCTCCCTCCCTGCCTGTGGCAGCAGGAAGAGAGGCCCTGTGAGGGGAGGGCAGTGCCTGCCAAGGGATGGGGCACAGAGAACTGAGGGCACATTGGCCAGGGAAGAAAGGTGCTGCAGGTGTGAGTCAGGACTATTTTGTGTCACTGAGATCCCCAGCAGCACAGCTGTTGGTAAAATTCCAGCAGGTGCTGACACCCATTTCTCCAGCCAGGTGCATCCCCCTCCTTCCCCTTCCTGAAGGGAGATGCCTGGGGGCTTCATCAAGAACCAGTGAAGGAGAAAGGGATGGGGATGAAGCTGCACGTGATACAGTCAGTCTTCCTCTGCCTTGTGCATCTTTCGCTCCTGCCTTAAGGTCAGCATATATTTATATATATTTATATATACATATGTGCACAGTGCAGTCAGGTCACATTTGAAACAGTTTCCTGAGCAGCCAACTGCAATTTTCAGGAAAACTGACAAACTCTCACAATAAATACATAAATTCAAACACAAATAGAACCATAAATAAATATGTAAGCATAAATGTATATATGCAGGCATAAGGAGAAAGACAAGGAGTTCCAAATGACACATCACACCCCATATCTTTGAGTGTTCCACCTCTCTCAGCAGGATGTTTCTTTGATTCAGGTTCTCAAGCAGCACCTCTGCTCTGGTCTGACATGTAAGTGGGGAAACCTGCATGGTACCTGCATAAGTATTTCTATTTTTCTTACAGCTCATGTCTTCTGTAAGGAAGAGTCACACCAGGCCCTGAGAACAGAACTCAAGGACAGATTTGCTGCTCAGGAGATAGGAAAAAAATGACAAGATGACAAGCTAATGCTCATCTAGAAAGGCAGAGCAAATATAGATGTAGAATAATTCTCTGATGTGCAATGGAAGTAAATTTTTTGGAACAGGCAGGACACCCATCAGAACCTGGACAAATAAAAGTGAAACTGCTCTGTTATAGACTCCTGTGAATCAGAAACTATAGAAATGGCTATAAGCAGTCAATAAACACTCACCAGTTTTATTATTACAGGGCAGCATGGTTTATCATGAAAGACTTTACCCCCTAAGCTCTGGTACACAGGTGGGTTTCTTCCCAGAGCAGGGAGGGCCCAGATTGCCTTCATCAGTATTGTTATTGCAGCCCAGCACGGGGCCTGACTTGCACGTGAGATGGGCACACACACCCCCAGACAGAGGGAGCAGCACAAAACACCTCACTGGGAGCACATCAAACTCTAATTTATGTCCATGAACAAGGCACTGGCACTTTCTGGAGCAGCTGATGCAGTGCATGTACACACACATCCCTACTGGTACCAAGCTATGGCATATTAAAGCAGTAAGTGAGAACATATGCAACAATGAAATGCACCACTGCTGCTGGAGGAAGATAAAATGCAAAGCTGTGCAGTGCTTGGCTGGGTGAGGCTGACTAATGACTCTAATGTTAGTGGCTGCTGATCAAGAAATCAAATGCAGAGCAGTCCATCATAATCACGGCAGGTGAGAGAAGACAAGGCAGAGCCAGAGCTCAGAATACCAGAAACCTTCCTCACTGTTCCAAAACCCAGGAAAAAAAAAATACAGCATGCATTAAAAAACTCAGCTTGTTTCAATGCATAGGCAAATTCATTAGAAGCCCTCTGAAATAGGATCCTTTGTGACACAGTTTGTTGCCAGATGATAAGGACGTTTCGGGGCAGCGTGCTCGCAGGAACACAAATGGAAAATGACGTGATGGACACAGCGTGTCAAAATAACAATCCTCATTTAAATCCTCACGTTACAGACATCTTACATCTCACATGTCAAACGTGTAAAATGGATTGCCTGCAGAAGCCAGCTCAGGGAACATCAATTGTTCTGAAGTTCAGAGTATTAACGTGGGGGGAAAAAAAGACCCGACTTTAAAGTGCAGAAATCAGAAATCTTTACAAAATCTGACACTTTGTTCTTGCTATTTCTTTACCTTTGTTAGCACTTGAAGGCCACGTCCCCTTTGTCACTTAGCTCACAACAGCTGATGTGACATTTTATGGTGCACACTTGACATGACTGCCCATGAATGACCTCCTGGCGTGAGGGACAATTCCTGCTCTTTCCCAGCAAGGCTGAGTAGGATCACACCACTGTCAGCGTTCAAGAAATTAGAGGATCAGGCTTCAAACAGAAAAACTCTTAGGAAAGAAGCACATCTGTTGTTCAGCTCCAGAAGAAAACAGGAATTGGATCCTGCTTTCCAAATGCCTCACCCAATTCCTCACATGGATGATATTTATTCATACAGTGCAAACATAAGAAATGCCAGGGCTCTGATCCTCACTGATACCAGGGTACACATGTTCTTTAATGCTGAAAATCTCAAATCCCTTTGGAGATCTGGCAGGAAGTATTCAGCTTCACCAACCACAAAACCAGTCACAGGGTTATTTGTTACCAGCCTTTTCTTTCACAAAACACACAGAGAGGCACAAACCAAATCCATTAATTGCTGAAAACAGTGTCAAACAAAGCCTTAAGAGGGACAGTGGTAGCAAGGACTAAATGAACTTGCAGTTTTCATGCTGATGAGCAGCTTTGTAATCTTATGAAGGCACTGGACAGATAGATGGATTCAAACATAATCAAAGTGCACCTGTTTCTGTGTATTGCAAAGTGGACTGCAACAGGAATGATGGTTGCAATATGTGGTTTGGAAAACTGGTTACAAAACCAAAACCTGTACCAAACCAAGAGTCACGTCTGAGATTTTTTTTTAAAGTTTCCTCACTAGCCTGACTTTGCCTTCCTTTTGAAAACACACTTTAAATATTCCACATCTACTAAGTTCCCACCATGAGTGCTTTAAAATCTCAATCCTAAGGACAGGCTTTGTGATTGTTTTCATCAATAACACTCACACAGTCACTCTTTCCATTACCATAATGACACTGGCATGTCACTTAAAAGCCACAAAATTGCATTATATTTCCACAGGCAGGAACAACACAACAGACAAACACTTTAGCAAATCCATCAAGGTGCTACAGCTTCAGTGTGGCCATGAAGTGGATGCTCTGCTCTCCTAAATCCCTGCCTTCAAAGAACTTGTGCCCAGGGAGACATGGAAGTGTCCATGGTTCCACGTGGATGTCTCTGCATTTTAGGGCATGGAATTCTTAATTTGCAGAAGAGATGCTTAGGCAGTTCCAGTGTGTCCTGATATTTGCCAGCAAGGGTTGGGTGTTCTCCTCTCCTGCTGCTTGTCTCATCTGTCTCTGGGCAGTTTATGCACTGTTGAATTGGAGGGTTTCTTCATGTGGGTTCAGAATAAAATCGCTGCTCTTGGGAGCCAGTTACTCGTGTGCATCAGATTTTAACACAGCTCAGTGCCTGAGTTTGGGTCTGTTCACTTCTGTCAGTCCAGCTCAGTGCCAGCATGACACCAGCAAGAGCCTGAACGTCAATCTGAGGGAAGTCCATGGTAAATCAGGCTCTTTATTGCTGAGGTTTAACCTCTTAGTTCAGTCTTATCTGTTATGGGATCATTGTCTCCAGAACAGAAGATACTCAAATACTGGAGCAATCCATGGGAAAATTACTACAGTGATTTCACACATAAACTGTGAGTCATGAAGTGTGCAAAACCTTTCAGGAATGAAAGCTTTGGATGATTAATTTTCCTTTATCAATAAACTTTCTCAGGGCTGAGTGAAACAGGTATAAAACAGCTGCACTTCTAAAACAATGTGAGGTGAGCAGGGCACGTTATCGAGGAAAACTGATTTCCTAAGTAATTACTTCCCTGCTTATTGAGGTTCCAAGCCAAGCAAAAGGTCAGTGATGATGGACTGTGCTGTCCTGTAGTAAATAAGGTTAATATTACTGTATAGCTCTGTTTTGCAGTCACAGGGCATGAGAATGAACCTGAGTACAATTTGCAACACTTGCTCAAATACAGATTAAAATATTACTCTGCATGAGGGAAGGGTCCTGTGAGGTGGTCCCATCCTGCTGATCACTTAGAAATGGGATCAGTGTGTCAGAGTCTTTTCACTTCCAAAAGATCACTGGCACTTTTTTCAGGTGGGTGTGTGTTGGAAGTGCTTGGATGAACTTTTCAGGATCTGACAACTCAAGCTTTTGCACTGGAAGAACATCAGCTCCTCTGCCAGAGCCCACACTGGGACCATACAGGAGAGTTTTAGCTTACTTTAAGATGAAGCCAATACACATGAAAGTGAGGATGACTTTAAGCTGGTAATTTGTGTCCTTCTTAAGAAGTCTTAAAAATAAGAGCATCCTAAAGTGCATACTTAGGCTTCAAATTTTTTAGCATTTATTTCTGAAGTTGGTAACAACAGTACCCTTAGCCCAGCACAATATGTCCCAGAGGAGCTGTTAGACAAGCATCTGCACTGGAGATGAAAGTCTAGGAGATGTGAATTTTCAAATGGAGGGAAGAGAAAGCTCTTTTCACATCAGTTCCAGTTTTCCCACTGTAACTATTCTCAGAAACACCTTCACAATTCCTGTAACAGCATTTCCTCAGAACATTCCATTTCTGTAATGTAAAATGTTTTCCTATAGGGAAAAGCAAATTGATGCACTGACTACACAGTCTGGTGTGGGCTCATTTTAAAATTCAACCAGTAGGAAAACTCTGAGCATGTGCAAA